>CABFOV010001401.1:0-29276 GCA_902141375.1 Timema poppense
TGTGGAACATGTGTGTAACTGTAGGTCCCAGGTGCTGGTGATATTGTGGAGCATGTGTGTAACTAAAGGTTCCAGGTGCTAGTGATATTGTGGAGCATGTGTGCTACTGTAGGTCCCAGGTGCTGGTGATATTGTGGAGTATGTGTGTAACTGTAGGTCCCAGGTGCTGGCGATATTGTGGAGCATGTGTGTAACTAAAGGTTCCAGGTGCTGGTGATATTGTGGAACATGTGTGTTACTGTAAGACCCAGGTGCTGGTAATATTGTGGAGCATGTGTGTAACTGTAGATTCCAGGTGCTAGTGATATGTCTCAGTTATTGCTTCTCCCACCAGGTTGTGCTACACACAGAGCTGGAACGGAAGCTACCTCAGTTCTTGCTGGAGAAGGTGGACAAACAGGAACTAATAGAGTACCCCAACGACACCAAGTGCAAGCTAGGTTTCTTGGATGCTGTTCTAAGGAAATGGTTTTGTAACCCCTTCACAGACGACGGTAAGTTGTACAGTACTGTCCATAATGTGTTCATCAGACAGCTTATAGACACTTTGCATGAATCGGTCAGTTTTTGTTCGACATGTTTTGGAAGGGGAAGAAACATGAAATCATAAAATACTGTCAAGATATTATGTTTTTCATAAATAATTTTATATATATATACACACTTATTACAATTTAAATTACCAGTGTAATGAAGGGTGCATATATTTTCTTCTGGGGCGAACACTTAAAATATGTGTTAGGGGCTAGACAGTGGTCATACTAACAGTCTTTTGAAGGGTGTAAAACAAGTTTAAATTGTTTTTACATTTCACTTTTTTGTTGGGAAACCATTAATTCTGTACTCTCTTAGTTAAGAAATTTTTTTATTCCTACATAAACTATTTGGGGACTTGATCTAAAATTTCCATTGCTATTTAAATACTTTGATTTTTATTGAGGTTGTAGTTACTTAAAACTCAAAAAATAAGTTAAAACTGTTTTTAAAGCTATGAATACTTTAAAGTAAGTCCTAAAAAAATTTAAATGTTTGAACAAAAGTTAAATATTCCAAGAGAGAACAAATTGTTTCCCCAACAATAAATTAAAATGTTGAAAACAATTCAAGACTCTCTGGTAGACCATGCATTATTTTATTGGGTTTCTTCTCTCTTCCACGTCACACTAACTCAATCAGCCAGGGCTGTCCACCACCGTGGTATGGTACTTACATCATCCATTCATCCACCAGTAAAATATGTTTGATATTAGTTTCAATGTACCTTCCTCAACTCTTCATAAATGTTTGTTCAATAGGCTTGCATATACCTGTGTACCAGCCTTGTTAACTTTGCATAACATTGTCAGGTACTGCATTCGGTGAGTTGTCTCCCCACTCCCTCCCTCGCCCCAATTCTTATTTTGTATCATTTTTGCATGCAATGTAAAAATATTTGGATGGTCACTCAAAGGATTGGGGTTCTTTCTTGGCTAATTGTACTTTCTCAATTTTAAATATTTGTTACTCTATAATTATCCTCCCTTCTCCCAACCCCTTTTCCAAAACAAATATAGGTTCCTTTTCTTAGTACATTATTTATAATTTATTGTTGAAGTAGTTTGTGCATAGTATGATATTAAGTTTTTATAAAAATGCATGTTAAATGACCCCTTCAAAATGAAGAACTAAATATAGTTCTGTGAAGTTACATCATATCCATGTAGCCAAATGTATCATACACACCTTGTTCCTTGTAAGGTTGCAGGAATGTATCACACACACCTTGTTCCTTGTAAGGTTGCAGGAATGCATCACACATCCACCTTGTTCCTTGTAAGGTTGCAGGAATGCATCACACATCACACCTTGTTCCTTGTAAGGTTGCAGTAATGTATCACTCACACCTTGTTCCTTGTAAGGTTGCAGGAATGCATCACACATCCACCTTGTTCCTTGTAAGGTTGCAGTAATGCATCACACATCCACCTTGTTCCTTGTAAGGTTGCAGTAATGTATCACTCACACCTTGTTCCTTGTAAGGTTGCAGAAATATATCACTCACACCTTGTTCCTTGTAAGGTTGCAGTGATATATCACTCACACCTTGTTCCTTGTAAGGTTGCAGTAATATATCACTCACACCTTGTTCCTTGTAAGGTTGCAGTAATGTATCACTCTATCTAGTTTTATGTTTCTCAAATTACTTGAGCTGAAATTTATAATAAAATTATTCCTGTTTTTCAGTGTACACAGAATAAATTTTACACCCCAATTTATACAGTAAATTAAATTACATTAAAGTTTAAAAAAAAATGAATTATATATATTTTTGTTCTATAATTATGGATTTTTTTAAAGGGGTAAAATATATAATATTTAAAAAAACAGATTATTGAGCCATAATAGATTAAAACCTATACCACTTTTTCGGTTAATTTTCTATCCCACTTCATGAAGTTGTGAAGACTTCATGAAATTGAAGTGTTCCAAATGTATGAATTTAGAAGGATTGGTGAAGTAGCTTGTACCCTTAGCATTGATCTGGAAGACGAGGGTTTAATCATTATGGGGTGCACTGGAGGTGTTTTTAAATCGGTATTCTCTTTTGACACATTTATTTAAAATTCCCCACTTTTTTATCTTGTGGCCTTAAATGAGTGTAAGTTGTTGAAAACCTGGGTGGTCAATAGGAACGCATATCCCTTAATATACTTAATGGACAGCATTGGTGGTTTGTGGGTTATTGCCAGGGCTAGCTATGCTTGACAGGACTGTACTTGAGTTAACTGTTCTCGCCCTTGTACTATTCATTTGAGCAGCCACACACACTATAATGCAGGGATTGAACATTTGTGCATTTGTTTCAAAGGAAAATTTGATACTTAATTGAGGTTTTGGAGAGTTGGGGGAAGGGACAGTTTTCTAGTACAGTCCCTTCAAGTTTGGCTTGCCCTTGTAACAACTCATGAGCTGTAATTGATAGCATCTGCTTATGGCAGCTGAAACAACCGATATCTGCTGTCATATTATGTGACGACTTTTAGACAGGATATTTCAATATGTGACTGCATACTTTGTCTAGTGCCCCCCTCAACCCCCTCATCCCTTTCTCTGTTACGGTTGAAGTTAGCAAAGTGTTTTTTCAGCACGATATGCCCGACACAAGCGTTGGCCTAACACAGTGGGCCGAGCAGCGCGCTACGCTAGAGTGCGGACATCGGGTAATATCATACTAACCTTGTAGACATTAATTTACCTGCGCTTGTAATACCAACCTAGTCATTAGGCTTGTTATCATACCAAACTTGTAGAAATGTCCATACCTGACCGGATCTGCTCCCCCTTGTTAGAATGTGATGCTCTGGTTACTACAAAAACTTTATAATCATAGCTGTAAATCAAAATAAACTTTTGTTTTGAGATGGTATCCTGTAAAAAATAATATTATCAATTTAGTAAGGAAATTATGCGACATAGAAGAATTGCCTTGATGCAGGGTGGAGGGAAACTCTTGCTATAAGTCCGTATTTTTGGAGTTTTAATGGCAAAGAACCTTTTTGGAACAAAATAAATATAGTATTGCTCGAGTTGATATGCTTAGTGTAATTTTCTTCACATGTTCATATCAACAGTTGTTGAATATCTTACAGGAGCATTGTGGGGCATTTGTGGAATATTTGTCGAGAGTAGTGTGGGGCATTTGTTAAATGCCTGTCATGAGTATTTTAGGGCATTTGTTGAATATTTGTCGAGAGTATTGTGGGGCATTTGTTGAATATTTGTTGAGAGTATTTTGAGACATTTGTTGAAAATCTATTGAGAGTATTGTGGAGCATTTGTTGAACATCTCTTTAGGGTATTGTGTGGCATTTGTTGAATACCTGTCATGAGTATTGTGGGGCATTAGTTGAAAATCTGTCATGAGTATTGTGAAGCATTTGTTGAATATCTGTCATGTTTATTGTGGGGCATTTGTAGAATATCTGTTATGAGTATTGTGGGGCATTTGTTGAATACCTGTTATGAGTATTGTGGGACATTTGTTGAATACCTGTTATGAGTATTGTGGGACATTTGTTTAGTACCTTTTCAAAGTATTGTGGGGCATTTGTTGAATATCTGTTGTAAGTATTGTGGGGCATTTGATGAATGTATGTTGCAAGTATTGTGGGGCATTTGTTGAATATATGTCAAGAGTATTGTGGGGTATTTGTTAAATGCCTGTCATGAGTATTGTAGGGCATTTCATGAATGTCTGTTGCCAGTATTGTGGGGCATTTGTTGAATATATTTCAAGAGTATTGTGGGGTATTTGTTGAATATCTGTCACAAGTATTTTGGGGCGTTTGATAAATAATCTGTCGTGAGTATTATGGGGCATTTGTCGAATATTTGTTGCAAGTATTGAGGGCATTTGTTGAAATATCTGTCATGAGTATTGTGGAGCAATTGATGAGAAGCTTTTTAAATGAATAGAAAAAGTCCTGGTCCAGTCCTGTGATGCTCAAGACAAATATTCATAGCTGTTGATATCACCGTGTGTAAACAATTAAACTAGAAACAATATTAATTGATTTATTTTGGACAAAGCGGTAGGGGTGTGCAAAGTCCACTTTTTCAATTCGAAGCAAACTCAAATCTAGTATATGAAATATTCTTGAAGCCAAATCAAAGTTTGAATATTTTTTGTTAGTTAGTTTATTCTTGAAAATATATTATATATTGTGGTTATTTAAATTACTTTATGCACTAAAATTACTTGGAAAATGTTGTATTACACAATTGTTTGTAATGTGTTATCTCAATCTCATAAATCAAGTTACTATCATAACATTAAATTCAATTTCTTCAGATTTTTGCATATAAATATTAATTAGTAATGTACAAAACAGCTCAGAATGACAGTATTTTAGCTGTCTATATTTTTATTGAGGAAGCTTCGAAGCCGGAATTTTTTTTTAAGTGGAGTCGAAATTTTGAAGCTTCTTACACAAAAAAAACACATGTTTTTGTTTGGTAATAAGAATTGCTTGCATTCCTTTCCACCTTACATTAATGAATGAACAAATAATTACCATTGGCACAGGTTAAACCTGAATGGCTTGGTGGTTAGTGCATTTTTACACAAAGCCAAGTGTCTAAGAGGTTTTTTTTTAATATATTGATAATACCTGTTCATGCCATAGTATTCCACCATTTATTTGTTTTTGTACCAACGGTGTAATATAACATTTCTCCTGTACAACCATACCAACTTTGTTTGATGTTCATGGGCATGAAAGACTAGGCCAATACATCGCTATTTGCACCCCTGGTAATATATTAACAACCTTGCAATAATACCTAAGTAATGTTATTACCAACCTTGCAAAATAAAAATATCTGGTTTGAGTTTTACCGATGTTATTGTTAGAGGGGTCCAAATCAATAATTAATGCCCTTACATTGTCACAAGTTCAAACACTAATTTTTTTTTAATGGATTTGATTTCAAATTGAATTTAAAATAAATATTTAAAATCTTGTTTAGTTTTGTGTTAAACTAAAGTTTTAAGAAATGTTGATTATACTAGTCTATACTATTTTCTTGAATTTAAAAATACAAACTTGTTCTAGAAAATGTTTCACAGGGACGAATCACAGCGGTTTGGATTAAAGCACACTTTTTTTCTTTTTAAGGATAACCACCTTAGTGAACATTCAAAATAATTCGCCCGAATCGAATTAATACACACAATTTTGTTTCAGCAGGATTAAATACAAAACTATTGTTTACATACAGTCAACTCTTGATAGCTCGGACCCTAATACCTCGGACTTAGGATAGTTTGGACAACATTTTCTGAAAGTAAAATTGTATTTAGTTACATGCCAGCCATAGATGGCATGCGGAGATCTTGAAACGCAGCACTACTACTACTCCCATCTTGCCCCCACACATACAGTACAGTATACAGATAATTGGCAAGTACAATAGGCCTATTGTAATCTCAACCTTTACTATTCCAGTACCTAACTGTTATTTGTATATGTATATTATCTTATATGTATTGCGTCATATAATATTACTTCAGATAAAGTATCAGTTTTCATTCCTTAAGCACTTACTTTATTTCCTCTCTATTAGATAGACTTTTTGTAACTTGGACAAACTTTAGTACGAGTTATCGAGAGTTGACTCTGTGTATATGTATTTAAACCTTTAAGAATTCTTTAAAATAAAAAATAATAAAATTGAAAGAATGTCAAAGAAATTTATTAATTTTCATATATCTAGAGCAGGGGTCACCAACATCATTGAGTATGTGAGCTACTTTCAAAATGTCAAATTGTTTCCTGAGCTTCCCAGATTAAAAAGTTTCCATATCATGTATTGGCCATTATTCATTTGGCCACTAAAGTGAGTTTTTAAATGTTGATGGGTAACTTTTCACTCTCATTCAAATGAAGTTATCAAGATGTTCATCTATGAACCTGCCTATTTATTTATTTTTCAGCATCTACAGCTGAAAATTAGAACTTGCATAAGTATGAGAAAACATAACAACTTTTTCCCTTGAAGTTTGGTGTGAACCAGAGTTAGATAGTTTACCTTTCAGACAAGAGGCCATACTATCTTAAACTCAAGGAAACATTCTTCAACGATAAGTTACTATGAAAAACACAAAATATACTTTTCCTCCCGATAGCTCGTGATCGACCGTTTGGCGATCCCTGATCTAGATGGTTATTTCTATCCTTAGCAGAGATGACGCCTTAAACAAACCCGATATTTATGTACCGTATTATTTGTCTACCTGATAAAGTTTTCCTTATTTGTTATCTGTGATTGGGGACAGCTGGCTTACGCATGTGCATGAGGCAGTTAATTGTTTTGGCAATGTTTGAGAAATATCTGATTCAATGTTCTAATATTTTAATGTTTTAACATCCAAGTCTGCCAACTAAATGTATTTTATTTACAAAAAATATCACCTAAGCAATTTTTACTGGAAACTCAAAATTAGAAGAGAAATGTGACTAACCCATCTTTTCACACTCACCAAGAGTGCAAATTTCTTCTACGACTTGTGGTTTGTTTTAATAGCACTGATTGTGTTAAGTTGAAGTGTGTGCTTACTTACATTAATTTTCCAAAACATTTAAATAGGTTATTTATATCTAAAAACTGATTCTTGCCAAATAAGTTAGAAATGTATGAAAACAAAGTGTAAACCGTGTGTATTACTGCTATGTAATTGTAAATAATTGGGAATGAAGATAACCTGAAATGATAGTTGGGTTAAGCATTGGTAGAAAATAAATACATTTCTCTCGTCATTTCTTTACACTTTCTGGTTGAACTTGGATAACTAAATGGTTAGTGTGTCAGAAGATGGAACTGTGAAGAAATTAAGATAAAATTTTATTTGTTCTTATCGAGTCCTAACTCTCCTTTCTCTCCTATCACTTACATTACACTTACATTCACTCACCTATAAAATCACATCAAGCAGGATAAGTGTTAAATAATTATCAATGTCGACAATAAAAAAAGGACAAATAAAATAAATACAAAATTTATTACATCAAACCTCATACAGTAGGATCTTGCTGATTCGAAGTTAGTTAATTCAAATAATTGGATAATTTGCGCCCACCATTATTCCCCACGAAA
Source organism: Timema poppense (assembly GCA_902141375.1). Taxonomy (NCBI): domain Eukaryota; kingdom Metazoa; phylum Arthropoda; class Insecta; order Phasmatodea; family Timematidae; genus Timema; species Timema poppense. The sequence continues at coordinate 7,636 of CABFOV010001401.1, forward strand.
TTCTTATTTAAATTAATGGTAAAAAATAACATTTAAATCTAATTTTAAAAAGGAAATATTTGGATATTTCAAAGTTTACACAGTATATTGTTAATTTTTTTGAGTTTCTACTCACTTTAAACCCAACTTAACAACCTCAACGAAACCCAAGAATCCCAAGAATGCCAAATACAGTTAAGAGTTATTGACGTATAGTAAAAGAGGAAACAGGCAATTTTTCACCAGCTGCAAGACGTTTTCTTATAATAGAGGATGTTTTGGCTCTGCTTTAATCGCTTCTATGTGACAATGCCATCACGTGATGCCCAGCGTGTAAGAGGTTAGGTTTATGTTGCTTGTCTTAATCTGTCACCTTTATATCTCGGTGACAGTCACTCATTGTTATCTGACGAGTGTAAATTGTGGTGGTTTTTTTACGATGTCTAAGCCTGGAACCCACACAAGTTTAACCTTAGCCAAGAAGGCTGAAGTGATTAGAGAAGTGGGAAAGGGAGTGAAAAAGAAGTGTGATTTCGCAAAAGAATATGGAATACAGATAAACAATTTATCAACTTACCTTAAAAAAAAATCATAGAGAGTTGAAAAGTAAAAAATGGACGAATAAGAAGAACAAAATTCTGTTAATTTTGTCCAGAGAAGAAAGCTACAACAAACCAAAATCACTAATTAAGTGCAAAAACTGATAAAATCTGCATTTTTTGTACGGGAGTTAATGTTTACAGTTTTTTATTTTGAGTTTTTTATTTATTGTGTACAAACAATTCAGATACCCAATGGTTAGTTTGAATTCTGGATATTTCAAATATTTTTAGATATCCCTTGGACTTTGAATTAAAAAGGTTCTACTGTATTAGCGGAATATTTGATAAAAATTGTATATGAAATTATATAGTTTAAAGCAAAATTATAATATAACAAATTATGAATAGAAACTAAGAATAATTAAAAACATGCATATAGTATATTTGTTATAAATATTGTATAGATCGAGAAGTAATATTTAAACCATTTTATTTAGACAGTCCTAATATTTTTATATTTCAAGGATAGTAAATAAAACTAAACACATACCTAGCTTTCTGGGATGGTGAGTGCATCCTTTATTAATATATTTTCTCTCTAGAACCTTCTCGGTGTTTATTTCAAAGTGCACAAGACCTAACCTTATCTTGTGAAATATAACCTGGCAAACACAGTCAAATTACATCTAAAACACGTCAAGACTATCTTCAGTTTGAAATCGTTCAAACACAGCTTATGCTGACCTTGATCCCCTGAAAAAAAAAAATCTAATTTAGCGCAGGTTTACATGCACAGATCAGTGGAGTTTAAGAAATGTCTACCTAGTATTTCTCACAGAGATCACTCTTGAATTAGTAGTTATAATTATTCAAATCTTAAGACAAGTTTGATAATAACCAAATGAGATTTCTTACCTATGAGCTAGACAGTAATGCACTTTTCTCAGCTGAGAACAATGTATCTGGTTTGAGTTACGTTGCAGCCTCTAAGAGGACTTGGTTTGAATCCAGACACGTCTTCATGTCGATAAAAAAAGAAAGCCCGCAGTAATAGTAAGGAGTTGTGTCACTGTTATCTGCAGGCCTGGAGATGATGCTGGACAGTGGCGAGGACTTTGTGACCGAGGAGTTGGGGAAGCAGAAGAGACGCCTCAAGGATATCTCCAGTACCTTGGACACCCAGCACCTACTGCTGCGCCTCATAGTGCAGGTGCAACTTGGGGAGGGTTCTTAACTATGTTCACTGGACAAAAACGGTGCTACTTGCCGAGTGCTAGGGGACAGATATCGCCTTCTTTCGGCAAACAAAGAGCTATAGTCCAGTTTTCATATGAAGGGCTTTGTCTGACAGCTAGATCTACTTTCTCGTATTCATACGTCAAGTCATATGATCTGCAGCTGTCACTTTTGATAGATATTATCATTATACATAAAGTAATAATAATAATACAGTATAGTAAAATGTTATCAATGTTGACAGATGACAGTAAACAAATGTTTGCATTTTCCGAAAGGTCCTTCTTATGGAAATTGACTGTACATAGTGTCACATTTTGGTTGAGACTTGGTCTTAGCTCTTCAACAAGTAGAGTTGTCAAACTCAACATTAGCACTTACAAACTGTCCTAAATACACGCATCCGTGGGCACACAGACTAAATGTCTAGTTCTTCTAAGTCTTGTTTACCGTTAACAGGAAGTATGGGTTGGAATCCTGGCTGGGTGTACTGAGGGTAGTTTTCTCTAGACAGTGCCCTTCTCTTCCTCCATTCAAATGCTCTACCTCATGAACGTGGTTAAATTCAGATAACCTGGATGAGTGTTAAAATGCTATGGAAAATAAGACTGTACTAAAATATTTATTTGTTTATTTTTGAATTGACAAGATTTCCATTGTGATATATTTAAGTTGAAAATACACACATGTAAATTTAAAAGAAATCATTTCACACAAAAATGAAACACAAAGTTTAAAATATTGGGCGCTACTCAACACTGTAAGAGGACAATGTACCAGAAACTGCTGGTAGCAATCAACCAGCCACCAAGACAGGAAGGAAGTATTTCCCTCCCTTTTGTCTCTGAGTTTCAACTGAAATGTGATACTGTGTAGTTTGCAACTAGTTTACTATTCACCAAGCTCCTAGCTAATCTAAGCAGAGGACATACTCTGGCAATTAATGCCCAGCACAGTCCTTAGGGAAGACAGCTACACGTCCAAAGTACAACCCTAGATAGCGCCTAAAAATTTCGTATTTGTGTATGAAATGTTCTTACTGCACGAATACTCAAGTTCTTGTCAATAGGTATGGCTGTCTTTGGTTAAACTAGTTTGTAAGTTAGAAAGTACATGTGAAAAAACATATTCAGATTGAGCACAAATCAAGTTGTGTCATATTAGTATGATTTCCTCACCAAGACTGGCTCTCCCAAGTGTAGGTGAGGTAGGTCTTGATGGCATGCAAATGGTCATTGTTAGTTTTTGTTACATAATAAACTCTGTTGGTTCAAATTCTGGTGTGGTCAAAACTCACAAGTTTCCGCTACAGGTGCCTGTAAAACAAACATTACACACAGTTTTATAATCTTTCCTGTTTCTTGTCTGATGGTAGAAAATGGAGATCAAGACGGAGGCTGATGATGTGGATGAAGGGGTGTCCCCTAACGACTTGCGGCCCTTGCTAGGCGTAGCAAACAAGTGGACCTCACCCAGAGTCCGCAAGAAGCTCCGCACCGCGCTGAGCTTTTCCAAGAGCCAGTCAACTTAATATCAACCCACTGAACTACCGAGGACAATGTGCTCATAGACGACAAACCTGCAGATATTTAGCACCTGGGACTTACACTCGGGATGGCGATAACAGGGTTTGATTGACAATTCCTGTGTGTCAAATTGACAAACTGCTAGAGATAAGCGGAACTGCCTCAAAGGAGATGACCTCAACTCCTGCCAGTAACTCAACTCTAAGTGAAAACTTGTCAAAGTGACCGGTTCAGGCATTTGGGCTGGAAATATCACTTCACTTTCCATTCACCCACATTTATCCATAACCCCACAATGCAATGGTTGCCTAAAACAATATCTATATTCAAATATTGTATTTATAATTATGTCCGATATAAATCACCATCAAAATTATAATTTTTGAATATAATTATCGTGGTCTGGACTTTGATGAATTAAAAATGGTTAAAAAGTTACCTATAAAATTACAATAAAATTCTAATAAATGATTTTAAATTTTCAACAAAAAACCTAAACATATGAACCGAAACTCGTAATGCAAACAACCAAATCAAACACGCACTTTACCAAATTAATGTAAATCAAAAGAAACCATGCAACAGAAGGCCTTTACCAACTAAACTATTGCCCCCTGCCAAATATAACATTGACTTACAAATATCTGCTTCAGAAGTAATAGCTGCTCACTCCTAACGCAACCCTCTCCAGCTAATTTGCAGTGTCTCACCAGGAATATGTATTTTAAAACCAAACAACTATAGAAGATACAAAGTTCATGGCCTACATTATTTCCTCATGTTTAAAAAATGTATCTTTGAATATATATGCATTTTCATAACATAACATAACATAATACATAGTACTTAAAAATATACTTAATATAGGAAAAAAGGCCTTAAAATGGATCAAAAATGACACAGACCAAAAAAATATGACCAAAAATTACAAAAAGGCAAAATATGACCTATAAAATATACATTTCTACAGCCAAGGGATCATGAACAGAGTTAACATTGGCTGTGATGCATCAAAAAAGATGACATGTCATGTAAATCTGGGCTTTAATAATCACTTTTCTCACAAGCTTAGGATGTAACATCTTTCCTGCAAAGGTGTTTTATTAAAATTTTGTATTAACATGTAAATTGCTTGTAGCAAAACAATGACAAGTACCATTACAATTCAACTGCGCAATGCAAATTACTAAAAAGGGGTCCCTCAAATCCCTAAAAATATTCTAGGATTTTAAAAGAAATCATACTTTAGTTTAAAAAATAATATTTTTTATAACTATTACGATATTATACTAGAATTATTAATAATTTATCACTTAAATGAATGTTAATTATTCCCATGACAACAAAAAATATCTTTTTTTTTTTTCAGATTACATTCTATACAGCAACTTAAAAAAATGTAAACAAGATTGAAATTCAAGCGGAAAAAAACTGTGGGGATGTTAACCTCTTATAATGCTTATCATGTTTTCTGAGATTTAAATTTGAAATTCGATATTCTTAGGTACAATTAAGATTAGGATTCAAGGAAAAGAGGATTAGATTTATCTATTAATTCCAACGTTCATCCCCATGGCACTGTCCTATTCAAATGATCCTAAGACTCGAATTGGGAACTTTTTTCGGAGAAGTAGGTTAACCCAAAGAAAATGGACGAATGTAAACAATTAAGTTACTAATCATCCGCTTTCAAAATCTTAGTTCCTTCCAGTTTTCATAGATAATTTTTAGAACAGCTATGTCTAGCTTTCAGATTACAGTCATACTTGTTGCCTGGTCTTCACAACTAGGACGTCAGAATGTAGAGCATTGGTACTTATATGCATGGCCTCAGTGTCAGGGGAACTTGGGGTTGGGGAGTTTATAGGTGTACAATTTCTGCCGAAATGACACTGGTGTTTAGCGAGCAACTTTGTGAGAGAAGGGGATCCAGAGGACCTCCTCTGTGAAATGTTGAGGCATCAGGTGCCTCTCGGATTAGTACTCTTGTACTCATCAAATAATATTCTGGTGGGTACTAAGCACCTATGTACTCCTCCATGCTCAATGGAATTTTAGGGGGTCCCCTTTTCACACAAAATAATTAATTTCTGTATTTTATTTAGTTTTAATGACATAATATTTAGACTCTGTACATGGAAGGAAGTTAATAGTTCTTATTTCTAAGCTACATTATTCTTGTTGTTACAAAGTTAACCACCTTTAAAAGAGCCGGACTAATAAAATCAGCAAGAAAACAACCCAAAAAAACGTAGTTTATGCATTTGTACTGTGAAATTTTTCTGTAAAAAAGAAATGCTTTTCTAACATTCTTATATAAAAGATAAATGTTTTTGGCAATTGTCGCCCTACTTCCTTTCTCTGGGTGAGTCTCCACACTGCATACATAGTTTACTGCTATTAACGTGAGTAAACAATAAACATACTTGTGAACACAGAAACACGTCGAGGAAACCGAGTGTTTCAGCGGCCATAGACTTGCCATGGTGTAACAAACTTGACCACACTCTCCTATCAAACTTAGCCTGAAAGTGAGTGAAGTGATTGCAGAGACTGCGAACATGACATTAGAGGTTAATTCAGTAACTGCGCCAATCGTTGTATCGAGCCAAACTTGGCTAACTCAAATTGTGTTTTTATCAGAGAGCTTTTGGTGCAAGCAGAGTTGAGATTTATTATGAACCATCAGTAAAAAAAAAAGGGAAAAGTATTTTATATTCTTGAATTATCTCTGTGTATTAAGTTTGGTTATTTTATGACTTAGCATTGTTTTATGTATTAACTAAAGATATTGGTTTAAGTCAACACAAATTATTATTATAGTTGTAAACCATTCTCTAGCATAGGTGTCTCAAACATGTTTAATCATGAGGGCCACATTGAAAATTGAAAACATTGAAGGTTCCACATTTCCAAAAAATTCAATATTGTCACCTTGAGTAAAGTAATTAGATATAAAAGTTTTATTATTAAAACAATAAAATAAAAATTACATAACATTTTAATACTTACCCTCTATCCCCCCCCCCTCCCCCCAAATAGGAAACCTATTATTTTCATCAATAATATGGGTGTTTTACATGCTGCCCCATACTGCAAAAATTTAACAATGTTTTGGGAATCAATCTTTGGTGGGTATGGATTAAAATTTGCTACACCAGCCTCACTTGGTATATATCTCCTTAATAATGCTTTGTTTCCAAATATTATGATCCAAAATGGTATATTTCGATAAAGAATATAAAAATAACCGGGCCACAATGGTTCATCAAAAGAACAGCAAATTTGATATGCCTGCTTTAACCAAAGTAAAAATTTTTGCAATTTGTTCAATTCGATCAAAATTTAAAACAGTATTTAAATATTGAAGTTAACAAAGGAAAAATAGCGCCAAATAGCTGTATTTAGTTAGACATTGAAAGGACAATAGAAGGGTAAGGCCTGCACAACTTACTAGATGACTGATGGCCTCAAAGTTCACAATTTAAACACACTAAAACACATAATTATGTAATTTTTAGGGTACATCAGTCCCCTTCTTTAGCAGAAGAGATTAAAATAAATACTGGACTATTCACTATGGCAGCATCAGTATCTAAGTGACTATTATCAACCTATAGCCACACAGTGAATAGTCCATTCTGTGTTTTACTTTCTTCTGCTTAAGAGGGGACTGATGTACCCCGAAAATTACATAATTATGTGTTTTAGTGTGTTTAAATTGTGAAATTTTAGGCCTTAGATTTTCTAGTAAGTGTGCAGGCTTTGCCCTTCTATCCTACTTTCGATGTTAATATTAGAGTAAAGTAATTGTAATAACTATAATATTGTGATCTGTAATTTGTCAATTAAATATGTATGATTATTAATTATTTAATATATATAATTCAAACAATGCATAGGCCACCCTGAATTACGCAATCACACGATCAAAACAATAAATACACAACAGAATCATGCAATACCTATTTTTGGAAATTGTTTTGGTAGTGTTATCAATTTAAAAAGTTGGAACGGATTGAAAATTAAAACAGGATTTTAAAGTGATTACTAAAAAAATATCTAAAATTGCAATGCTGTTTAATTAAACGTGTTTGATTCATAATATTATTCAATTATTCAATAGAAGTAGGTCTTGCCGTAGTTTAATGGTCCTTGACAGTAGAATTTAAATTCCCAAAACACTTAATATGATAGAGGGCCATATTTTTATACCACAAATTTACAGCTTCTCTCGGCCATATTTTCTTGAAGATTTATTTAAATTGCCCACATATCAATACAGTTATGTCCCATATGTACAAAGGTGTGTGTAGATTACTAGTCTCATTTTGGTAACCAGTTGGTTATTTGTTTAGTGAGCTACCTGATAGGGGGCTCTAAACAGTGTTTCTCTGTCGGGTTATTTAAAATAGCTGGACTACCGGCCGGCAGAGGACTTCAAGTGTAGACTAGGTCCACACACCTCTAGAACCATGGAACCATGAGCCTCTGCTGGGGTTGAGAGCACCAAGTCACTAGTTGGGAGTGTTGGCTATTAACACCGAGGTTCTCCTGGGGATTAATTTTGAAATTCAACATACACACACCGTACAAATGGTTTGGAGTGTAACCCATTAGAAATCCCAGGCGCTAATGACCCAGCTATTTTAGGGTGGATAAAATAATCAACCAGGTTATACTCTGCTGGCAGTTGACAGGGTCTACAAATGAACTGTTAGTTGAGTACTAACAATATTACTTAGTTGGAATTTATGTCTGATAGAAAGCAGACATTCACACATGTCAGTATATTTTTCTCAAAGTTGATTGTTACAGAGCTTTATTGATTATTTCATGTTGCATTATGGGAAATACTAATATATATTAAAAATGATTTTCAATTAAAAATAAATGACCATCTATAATAGAGTAAATAATAGGGCATAGTTTAAGGATAGGTGAATACGTGTTGAACCTAAATCTGTGATAGAACCATTGACGTCCAAAAGTCCACTGCTCAGAAAATGTTGCAGATTTGAATAAATTACTATTTTAGTTTCTCCAAATTTAATTTTCTTTAGAGTGGAAGTTAGGACAATTCATATATGCCTTGATTTTTTGTTTTAACTTATAAATTTTATATTTTACACACACAACTTACCCTACACACATAATTATCTCTAATAAAACCCTCTTTTCTCTTTTTGAGGTAAAGTATGTTATATTTGGAAGAAGGAACAGAAATAGTGGATAGAAACATATAAAAAGGAATGAACACAATATGGCTTTCAAAATGAAAAGATTTGAAGATTGGGTGATAACAATTGATTTTCTTAAAGAGGCGCCATTACCTCTTTGTCCAATGGTAGCGATATAAAGTTTGAACTTTGTGCTTCTTTTCATTGTAAAAGCCATGTTTATATCCATCTTTCCTTTACTTTCTTGCAAATACTGCCACGTAATTTAATGAACATTCATATTTGTTGGGAACACCATTTTGTTCAAATATGAATGTTGATGATTATTTATTAAGTTATTTGTAATAGACCACTAGGCTATATCATGGTTTATTTTAGGATTGATAACTAGCACTTAACTTAGATCTACCGAAGAAGAAATTGTTTGGATAAAACACTAATGAACACAAAAATATATTTAAAGATGAGCTTTCACTGCCACTGGCAGCTTCTTCAGGTTCAGAAATAAAACTGTCCACTTTGTAGTTATGAACATGAAGAAGCTGCCAGTGGCAGTGAAAGCTCCTCTTTAAATACATTTTCGTGTTCTTTACTGTTTTATTTAAATAATCTCTAGTACAGTATCACTCAAGGAACTATACAATTCTTTTTGAATTCATGATTGGAGCATGATACACAAAACATATAAGAATATTATTTTTTTTTGTAAAAAATAACCAAGGGTCAATTAAGTCAATCAGAAGGCTAATTTAAGTTTCAGAGTAATGAAATTGTTAATAGTTGTGATTTTTTGCCGCCCAACAGGAAATATGATAGTGTTGTAGTTATTTGGTTATGCAACATAGCAAGTGATGTTATATTTAACACACACATATATACAAAAACCTACACAAAGAGATATGTTTGACGTGAATAAACTAATGACCTAGTATTTTATTTAGAACTTTTAAGTCAATGTGAATTAGAAAACATTGTTTTTGCCAATAATTAATGGTTCAAAAGAAGCTTAACCTATGGCTATTCACCAACTCACACACGCACGTGATTAGAGCTGCAATTCCCACATTACGTGGAATTTACGTTGCCCACTAAGTATTGATACATGTAAACAAATTTGGGTGGTCTACTTTCGTAATTAGTATACCGATAAAATGGAAATTAATTGATAAAGTTTGTTTTTGATTAAATGTATTTGTATTATATATGATAAATAGTTGGTTAGTCTTCAGAATCTGAATTATATGTCAAAAGTATTATAACCTCTTGGAGAAAATTAAACTAACAATTGTGTCAACTGATAAAATGGAAATTAATTGATAAAGTTTGTTTTTGAGGAAATGTACTTGTATATATATATATATATGATAAGTAGTTGGTTAGTGTTCAGAATCTGAATTATTTGTCAAAATTATTATAACCTCTTGTAGCAAATTAAATTAACTAATGTGCCAGTGTTTTATGTATTATTTTCATAGATGGAAATATTTTGTTATTCAAATTAAATTTTTTTTAGCAAATTAAATACATGGGGAAGTAAAATATTTATGCCAACAACTTGGTGGGCTAGTTCAGTCCAATTTTCATAGCAAGAGCCTTATCTGGCAGAAACGTTAATAGATCTACTTTCATATATTCATACGTCAATTGATGCAATCTGCATCTGTTACTTTTGATAGATATTATAAATACCTATAAAATAAAAATAATAATATAGTAAACCTTATGATTGTTTATCATAGAAAATGTTTGCATTTTCTAAAAGGCCTTTTCTATGAAAATTGAACTCTAGCGTGCACGTCTTGTAAAGGAGAATTCATAAACATCTTTTTGTGTTTGATGACTGAATGTAAGCGCACCTGATATTATGTGTAGCCATTAGTTTTACCATCAAAATACTAGAATATGGAGTAATTAGGTGTATTGTTATATTCAGTGTTTTAACATTCTTAAACACAATAAAGAACAAAAAAGTGATTTTTTATATCATAATGTCCAACTAAAAAAGATAATATTGGCATAAACACTTAAATTACAAGGTGGCTTTATCTCTAATCTTTTCAATTTGAATATGTGTTTCATAAAACATGTTCTCAGTATTGTTGCATGCCTGTTCATTATTAGTTTGAATAAAACTTAAGGTGTGGTGGAAGAGGAAACGAGTTAAGGTCAGTATTGTATCGGTATTTACAACAACAACAAAGATGTGTTTGGCCAGAATAACTCAAGTAGCACCTCAGTAGATCCGTTTAGTTTAATTTCCTACACATGTTTATATCAACAGTTCTTGAATATGTGTCATGAGCATTGTGGGAATTAATGCTCATGGCAGATATTAAAGAACTGTTGATATTTACATGTGTCTAAAATTAAATTAGTACCTACTGAGGTAATACATTTATTTTGCCCAATGAAAGATATTGTCATAAAAAGTCTGAACTTCACCTGCAATTCATCAATCCCACCTTAATACGGATTGATACCATAATGAATATATATGTACATGTATAGAGATGGGACACTCGGATCCTTGATTACTCAAATACTTTATTCCTCAAAACTTATTATATTCTAGATATTCAAGATTTATAAAAATCTCAAAAAAGTATCTTTAATACAGCTTTGAAGGCCTTTTCTTGATATAACAAATTCAAGAAATTGGTAATCTATGTACTTGAGTAGTTGGGAGTATAACAATATCACCAAAAAAAAGTAAAAAACTGTATCCATATTATTTTAATAAAACAAATGTACATTTTTTAAATATTTAAGGATTCATATTTGAGAAGTATAGGATTCGACCCATCGCGTGTATTTACTGCTAAGATACTACTGTATTTCTTCGATTCTAAGATACCATCACTTGTAATAAGCACCTTAATTTTTTAGTACCGCTAACAGAAAAAATCTTTGATTCTAAGAAAATAAATTAAAATAAAAAGCTAAACTACTCGATATATAAGAAATATTTTTATCATAGAATTAAATTTACAAAAATCAATATCATAGGTATGTTATTCATCCCTTCCTTCCGAATCACTATCAATCTGATTTTTCTGAGCTATCTTTATCTTCATTATTCCATAGTATATTGTATTCTGAGCCATCGAGAGCATTGGTTGAAAAAGAAATGTGATTCTAGGACACAATTGATTCAAAGACTCGCCTCGTTTTTAGAGATGTTCATAGGGGGAGGGGGAGGCGATGTGTCTTAGAATCGAATAAATACGGTATTGTATTGAATGAAAGAGCAAGTTAACATATGGGTGTTGTAACATTGTAACTATTCATACTTTGCTTCATGTCACTCCGTATTTCCACAGCTTTTAACTGGTTAAAAGTCATTCTAAAGAGAATCTTAAAACAATAAATTTGAAAAGGAAATAATAAATGGTCCCCATGAGTAAATGTTATTGTATACCTATTTAAGGAAATATACTCGGTTGAACATGTATTTAAATGATGCTATAATAAAATATACGCCATGTTTATCTACCTAGATTGTCAGCATATCTTAGTAAACTTTATTTGGTTGAAATATTGCACCTGGAACCTGGAATCGATACCAGTACCTTTAAACTGTGACCCAATATTCTAAAACTTGGTAATTAGAGTTTATTTGTCAATATTATTCTTCCTTGACTATTTAGGTACCTATGGGAAAAGCCTAGTTTCAATGTTTGTGTCAAGTTCTAATTTTCCAGCTAAACGGGTATGACAACCGTTGAAGGATCGGTAATCTTTTATCTGTTACTGTTTCCAGCCTATAATCTGGGTCAGTTTTTTAATAAAGCCATATATTTTCCACTACCGCCTTGCTAGGCCTGTCTTAGCTTCAAATGCCTAATAATCTAATTTAAGACTAGCACAGGCACAACATCCAGTCCCCGGCCATTAATTCATCCCTGTGAAGGGGTAAACCCACATGTCACCAATGATAAATTTTTCAGCCATGCTTGAAATCGAACCTGGGACCCTTATTCCAGCAGGCAGACACGGTACTGATTGAGTTAAAGTGTCAGATAAAGACAAATAGTCAATAATTAAAATACTGATTATTATTTTCAGGGATACATTTAACACCTTGAATATTAACAACTTAATCTGAGTGATAAGAGATTAAAAGGGTGGCTTAGAGGATATACTGTTGTATTAGCGTAAAGAGGGAAAACCACCCCCTGGTGTATTAGAATTGTGTAACCCCCCCCCCTTTTTCTTATACCATAAATAAATAGTCAGGTTGATCACAAGAGAGTTTATTTCTTTTATTCCATCAATAACAATACTCGAAGAGAGAGAGCGAGAAAAGCCCAGCGTTAGGCGTAGATATCAATACAATATGGCCATAATAAACAATACTGAAAAAAATGATTTGGGGCACGACCCCAAGCTCTAAGATGGCCGGCTAAGGGACCCACAATATTAACATACATTTAAATTGACCTTTGTACAAATATGTCGTGTATAATGATAGTAATTGAATATTGAAACAATAACCTGCAGACTAAAAACAATTATAAAGATATAGATTAGTCGCCATCGGCGACTCTCCAATAACTAACGTAGATGACAAAGCGCCCTAGAAAAAGGTTTATCCAGTATATATATTTAAAATTTAAAATTAAATAATCTGGCCTAGAGTTATTAAATTTGTTGGGACACTTGAATTGAATTTTAGTTCTATATGTCTATGTTCTATAGATAAAATGGGGAACGGGTTGTAGGGGGTTCATTGTTTACGTTTATGAAACTACGGGCATGGGAGATTATGCGCCGTATGAACGGGAGCACTGTGTATCAACCTGAACTAATGTATTTTTCTTCACCACTATGAATTCAAACATACTATTTTTAGAGCATAAATTGTTTCTCCATCTTTATTTCAGGGCAGTAGATTTTGATACATCCCCTATATTTCACGCCATTTTTTTATGAAACATTCTTATGTCAATGAGTTTTTAGTTTAGGAAACCCTATGTAGATGATGTACTAAAAATAAAAATACTCTTTTTTTTATTAATATTGTATCGTAGAAAAATAAAATTAATATTAACTAAATCAAGAATATTTTTCTAGTATAATATTTATATAGAATCATTTATTAACCTACCATATTTTCTCGCTGCACTTTAGGGTGCCTCAGCACCCCATTGCGAACTTATGGCTTAAACTATGGAGAAGTGATTCTCAAACTGTGGTACGTGTACCTCCGCGATGTAACACTGAGTTTTAAGACTAATAAAATATTTTATGATAGTATTAGGTCTGAGAGGCCAATTAACGCAGATTTTGATGTAGAGAGATGCCATTATAAGACTTTCTTTTCATCTGGTTTTGTTTAACTTACCTCTGGGGCATTATTAACATTTGGAACGACCATTTATACTTTGCAAGACAAGAAATATATATGTCCTTTTATTACATGAAGAGCTGGAAGGGTTACGTTGGTTAGGGGTCGTCCTTAAATTACGTTAGGCCTTTTTTTCATGATTTTCAACCCATCCTCTTGTCACCATACGTAAGGTATCGTAAGATTTTCCACGACACCCTCAATAAAAATCCTTATGTAAGATAAATTATGACTCCACACCCCCTCATAAGAAAACGTAAGGAAATACTGAACCTCCCTCCCCGCCCCCCTAAAATCCCTACGTAATTTAAGGACGACTCATTAGGCCATGCATGACCCCTAAAATGGGTTAGCAACTGACCAAAACTTGTGAAATACTGATGTCAATTATTTTTTCAGGTTTCACAAGCTAAGGGATAATACTGCTCTGAATCATACCCCACGTTTATTCGCATATGGTTAGAATTTATGACTAAGAGAGCTCAACTCGATTGACCAACTATTCACAGTAATGTTGTTGGTCAAAGTGATTTAGCGAACTTGACACCGCCCGAGGTCTATAATAGACCAATATGACATATTTTTTCCACCCTAGTCTTTTGTCGCTAATAATAAACTCAAGACCTTTAAAGGTTCACTTTTTTTAATTCTTGACCCTTTGTCATAAGACAAAATAACAAGTGAAACTGGACAGTAATAGAGAGAGTTAAGTTGAGATTTTTTATAATCTAGTATCAGTTATTTTTAAGTTTTATATCAAATGAGAAATAAAAGTAATCAACATATATATTGCTAAAAAATCACCGTGTTTTACCTCCCATCTTGGCTGAATGCATGTATATTAATTGCGATATTGGGGTGGTGGTGATAAAGGCAGAATTAATTAAGGAAATGTACCCACATTTGCATGGGAGAGTAGAAGGAAGCGATTGAATAAGATCCCCCCAAAATACCCTCAGCAGGGATTTGAACCCCCAGACAGAAGCGTCTAGCTGGCTGGGATGGATAAGCTAATTTTTCTGCTTGAGAGTGTGATTGTATCTTGACGTTTTATCTCCCCACGTTTAGTCCAACTTGGTCGCCTACACACTTTATGGTCCAGCACTACACTTCTTATCTCTATCAGTTCTAGGAAAAGTTTGCTTGCGACCTTGACTGATTACTGGTCAGCCCTTCTCCCAGTTGTTTAAACAAACCAGTAATGCTGCCAACCTGATGTCTGGAATTCACCAGTTTGTATAATGTTAGCAACGCCCTCTATTTTGAGAGATGAAAGCTCAACAAACCACCAGAGAGGCTTTTACATTTTTGGAGAAAAATCAAATATAAATACACACAAAGATTTCACGCTTAGTAATGTCAAACTCAATGTCTCAATAACAACATTACCTTCGAGTTTTACAGATATCAATATAAACAATAATCGATTATCGATTTATGTTTAGACCAAACAATAATAACACCGAAACATGTCGTAATAGAACACTAAATTACTATAAAATTAGTAGAAGGGAGTAAAAATAAAGAAGATAGAATTTTGCCAAACATGACTGTCTGTAGCAAGGGCCATAAATATTAATGTCTTTATTTGGACATAGTGTGAAATCTTTTAAAGGCTGTAAACAAAGAATCGATAAATCAAAACTTAAGTATCATAATGTGTAAAAGTATAAATCATGATATTTAATGTTAACCTCAACAAAAAAAACTTAAATCAAAAATACTCATATATCCTGTGATCCATTTTATACCTTTAAAATCAGCAGAAACGAATAATATACGTCTAAATGGCAGCCCTGGTATAGAGCTATCGTCAGTGTTACCACATTGAAATTTATATTGCAAGACGTTGTATTTGCCCGGTTACAAAAAAAATTGTGTTTATTTAGAAAAAAAAAACAGTAAAATTCTTGTTATTCACACGAAAACAGTAGAATACGTGTAAAAATTTGCGTTATCGCAAATGCGAATTTTGCATGCTCATGTTTATTACCAATCCGTCTTATTACACATTTGGGTTGTATACATACATTAATTAAGCTAATAGTATAGGGATGAGGAAGGTAGAATATAATATGTAGGAACAATCAGGAACTGATGTAGAGGTCTGAACTAGACTCTGCGCGAAGGTGTGTTCTTGTCAAGTTGTGAGAGTCGCTCCTGGACACGAGGGTAGAAGCGGGGCTTGAAGCCGTGTTTCCGAGGGGTTCTTCGCTGTATGAGGGCCTGCGTCTCAGTCAATTTGAGGACCCAAGCCCACTGACTGCTCACCACGTCCTTATCGGGCAGCTGGACTGTGACCACGTCATCTTTATTTGTCCACTGGACAAAACAATCTCATTTTAGACAAGTCCACACTCTTTAACCCAAATGGAAAATAACACCTATAATCTTACTTGTATTGGAACGTATTGCTGATGAGTGATTAAGGTTATGTGGTATAGAGCACTAGTCTAAATCATGGTTTAAATTAGGAGGGATAGCCAGCACACTTACCTAGGTGATACTGGAGTAGAAATTGTTTAGATATAACACTAAAAAACACACAAACCCATTTTTAAGGACAAGCTTTCACTGTCACAGACAGCTTCATCAGGTCAGGAGAGTAGACCTTCAACCTTACAGTTCAACCAAAAGCATCAGTCTACTCTCCTGACCTGATGAAGCTGTCTGTGACAGTGAAAGCTTGTCCTTAAAAATGTGTTTGTGTGTTTTTTAGTGTTATATCTAAACAATTTCTACTCCAGTATCACCAAGGTAAGTGTGCTGGCTATCCCTCCTAATTTAAACCATGATGAGTGATTAAGTGTTTTCTTTCATTTTTATAAAAGGTTAGTTTGATAGGCGCACATACTAAATATCAAGCTCACCTAGTCTGATTTGTCATAGACACGGAGGTCGAGGTTCGAACCTTGATCAGGTGTAATGAGGTTTTATATAAATTTAAAGTTGCTATAACAATAATATCACAATGTTAATGTAAGCACATTTTCAGCTATGTGCTACTCTATATGTGTGGGCTCTAATTGTCATGTTAGTCCAATAGCAAGTTTAGAATAAACATCTTACTGGCAGGAAATGTAGTTTTCTTTAAGGTATACCAAGGATGATATTTTAATGCTTTTGCTTTGATAACTTATAAAAAACTTTGCCTGTTCTAAAAAACTATGGCATGCTTGAAATGAAATCATATTAACCAGCAGCGTTAGGTGTGTGATATCATGATGGTTTCTGATTCAGTAGACCTGTGTTGGATCCTCAACTGGGTGTAGTTTCATTTTTTTCTCCAAGTGAATGCTGATAAATTTCCTCATTTTGATCTTATTTGCTTTTTTCAAATAGTTTTAAGTCAAAGCCTACTAAACACTAAAAAAAAACCAGTCAATTTATGGTAAAATACATTGATGCTGTTAGGTAAAATACCTGAAGGGCCCCGTTGTTCCCCAGCAAGGTGACCTCCGAGTCCTCGGCGAGAGTGACTGATCCAAGTGCGAGTTGACCCCCTGAGGGCCAGGACAGTGATATGGCGTACACTGCTGAGCTGTTCTTGCTGGCCGTATACCTGCACAAACAGTTGGAATTCTCACAGGCATTCAGCTCTCCTTTTACATACATTGATTCTTTTACTGGCCCAGGTGTTATCAACTCTTTTTGGTTGAAATAAATAAAATATTGCTCCACCAGATATGTTTAGTTTAATTTACCACACATGATATCTTCGACGGTTGTTGAATATTTGTCATGGGCAAATCCAAATGGGATATTTTAAAATGAAAATGGTTTGAAGTAACTGCTTTTAATATCACTAATTCTAGACCAACGTTCTATTCCTAACAACTTAAAAGCTAATAAAGCAGTAATGAATGAATGAGTAAAAGATTTTAATAGTCAAAATAGTTTTATTATTATTATTATTATCATTATCATCATCATCATCATCATTATTATTATTATTATCACCGTGTCTTACTACCCGTTCGGGTTAAACGCACTTACGCTAATGTGTGATGGTAGGGTGATTGTGAGATGAAATGGAGGACCTACAGTTTAACGTGGGATCCAGAACCACGGTGGAGGCCTGGCATTCCCCACATTCACAAGGTGTCTTGTCTTGTCTTCAAAATAGTTACCAAAAGAAAGTTTGATAGGGACATTTTATAAGAAATATGTTTTGATAAACAATTTAATAATTGGGAAACTAAATTGTCCAAACTGCTTTCACCAGTTTATGAAATAAATAATATCTCTCTCCTTGGTCTCAGGGAAGAGGTAACATAACTACCGTAATACCTCACTCTATTGACGGGTCAGGGATAAGAGCACTGACGAAACTCCAGGAATAACCTTTATTTAGCTTACAAACACATTAAGTATGAATAGTTTGGTTATTTTAATCATAAAATTAAGTAGTGGTATTATGTTTAGTCACAAATAATAGAGATTAAATGTGGACAGTTTCAAAAAAGAGTGCACAGAGAAAGACTTGTATTTAGAGACTGAACGACAGACAAAACAATATGTCGTGCTGTGGTGACGAGATGCAACGAAAGAGCGAAGCAACAAAACTCTAACCGGCAAAAGTCGAGGTATTGCTGTAGTATATGAATAGGACATCGAGATTAATAACAGTTTGTACTCTTAATGATATACATAGGTGAGCATGGAGATAAAGATGTCAGCCTCGTGTAGTCTGGTTGGAACAGGACAGGGTAACTGTGGTGGTTTTTCTTTAATATCTCCCCACTCTCCCTCCAGACAACTATGGGTAGGTACATTTTTTATAAATTATACTTTCTTGTTCCCTACTTCACTAGTGTAAATATGCAGATAGACTCGAAGCTGAACCAATCAGACTCTCTCACAAGTTAAACTTATTACCAAATATTTGTACTATCTGCATCGTTCTGATGGATCCAAGGTTTGGTAGCGTAGATGGCTTCCCCATTGATCTGCAGCCAGGACCCTATTTGAAGCAAACGTTCCTCATACATAGGGGTCATTACCCCCTCCTTGGAAGGGCCAACATTGAGAAGAAGGTTACCTAAAAATAAAAAGAATCTCTATTTTAAAATAAAATGAAATCTCATGAAATAATTGGTATGGCGCACCGCACAGACTTTCTCTTAAAATAGACATTTACTAGAAAAACGTAAGATTTGTGAAACGAAATAATAGATCTATATATTGGTGTAGAAACATTACACCAAAGATCATAAATGAAATAATATACACTGTTACTTACTTACTCTATGGCATTAGGAACTAGAAACACTGTCACAGAAAAATTGAGAAAAGAGAAACATCTTTGTCCACCAAAGAGTTTAAGAATCAAATTAATTTTCAAAGACTTGCATTAAAAAGAATGTATATATGCTTATAAGTCTGAAACTATTGGTTCTATAAAAATATATTTCAAATAAAAGATTTGTATTTTCAATAGTACTACAACTTCACAATGATAAGTTGTTTCTTATCTCAAATAGTTGATGAGAAATGATGAAAAATGAAAAATTTCCCCCATTTAAAGTACCTTCAAAGCCATTTTCATAAGAAAGTGAGAGTTACCATCTTGTTATAATGATAAACAGTGTCTAGATATAAAATTGAATCAAAATCATTAGAGCGAATTTTTAGAAAATCTTCTTTTTTTACTCTTAAGTAAACTACCCTTAAATTTAGGGTTGATGTCTAATTCCAAAAACTCCTTGGGGGAACCTAATGGAAACCCCAGATACCAAGTTTTAGCCGAATTGGTATAGTAGTTTCAGCTCTAGCCCAAGGTACAGACAGACAGCATTGCGAGAACCACTTCTTTAGTTTCAGGGGGTCATGAAACGTTGACATTTCTCATAATCTAGAGTTTGATTTTTTTTTGACAATGACAATACTTGCTCTACGAGGTGCTGAGAGAAAGTACAATGTGTGAGAAAATAAGCATAGCCAAATTTAAGATATGTCAGTAGTGAAATCGTCCAGTTGGTTTTGGAGAGCCTGTGTAAGTTGGTAGAAGTGGTTACTGTTTGGCGAAGGGCTACAAGATAGATATCCATGTTAGATTGAGATCCAAGGTTAAATCAGCTCTTCAGAATAAATGTGCTATCACTGAAATCAACTTGTACTAACAAGTTAAAAATGCTTGACAATGAGGAGGCCCAATGACTAATGATAATACAATAGTTAAAATTGATAAGAATAACAAAAGATAAACTAATTAAGTGAAATATTTGTGTTTAAATGTGTGTGTGACTTTTCTACTATAGAAGCCAAAAGAAAGGAAGATGAAGTCATTTATGTATTGGATTCTTTCCACATTTTTCTCCTCTTTACCTAAGTTGGCTTTCTCAGAGTGTCAACTGAGTTGGAGAAACAAAAGTTAGTGACTTTTTTTTATAACTTTTTCTGACCACAAAATTTCTTCGGTAAACGGTTGAACATTCTATAATGCATATGTAGGCAATGCACTCACACGCAACATTAAACTTTAATTATTAGTCCTTGTCCTTGGTACCACAATAAAAATAATCAGGCATCGTGCAGCTAGCGCATGGCATCAAGAGTAGGGGGCGGTGCGACTTTCGACATGTTCGTACAGTTATGATGTGCGAGAAATTAAAATAATATATTTTCGTTACACTATGACCAAAATATTGAAAAGGTGCGACTTTTCAGGAACTTTTGTGACCTTTTTTGCAATTAGTGACTTTTTCATAGCTTTCGTGTCCCAGTAGACACTCTGATTTCTTCACTAACTTTTCCATTAATTAGTTTTTTTCTTTGTTTTTGTCAATTTTTCATTATTTTACAAGTTTAAAATAATTAAGTAAGTCAGATACAATACCTCCAGTGCTAACAGCTTTCACGAGGTTTGTGAGGAGTTCCTGAATACTCAGGAAGTCAGAGAGTGAAGCCTCGCGATTGTAGCCCCAATCATTGTTGGTTAATGGAAGAGCACTCTCCCACTTGCGGGCCTGAAGAACTCCTGAGAATAAAGTGAAGTATGTAGACTACAACCTTTCATGAGAATCACATATCAAGATGATGTGTAGAAAAGTGTTATTGTCTTTATAACCGATATTTAGGAGAACATCAAGCAGCTTCCAGGTCACTCAGAAACAGCTAGTTCAAGACAGAGCCTTTGATAAAGCCTCTATATTTTATGCCAGTTTTAATATGAAGTGTCCTTATGTTAAGCCTTCACAAGATAAGGAAAGTTTATGTAGATTACATATTGAATATAAACTTTTTCTTGGGATTAAAAATTGACTGTAAAAACACTTAGTTAATTTTAACTGAAATAAGAATATTTGTTGGCACAGTACATGTGTATATTTCCCCCATATTCATTCATTGCCCCTAGAGGATCATCTAGGCCACTCCTAGAACTCCTGCTCTAACACAGAGAAACCGTCCATGAAGCGCTCACCTGGGTTGTAGCTGTCAGCGCAGGTGACGTAAGAGCCATGTGTGCAGTCTGAGTCAGTCCCCCAACGATCGTTCACAACCACTGTGTCTTTGACAGGACTGTCATTGAACAGCCATGCAATAAACTCGGTGGCCTTCCAGTAGGTGGAGCTCTCCCAAGCCCCGTCCGACCACACAATGTCGGGCTTGTACGAGTTCACCTGAGTTACAGCATGTTACTAGCGCTTACATTGAATATACTTTCCTCCCAGGCCTCATGAGTTACAACATGTCACTACTGTTTACTGTGAATATCCTCCCCTCCCAGGCCTCCTGAGTTACAACATGTTACTACTGCTTACATTGAATATCCTTTCCTCCCAGGCCTCCTGAGTTACAACATGTCACTACTGCTTACATTGAATATCCT
>CABFOV010001401.1:32836-75438 GCA_902141375.1 Timema poppense
CTTTGTGTTTGGTTGTCTTTAACCACGTCCACCAGCCATTCATGTTACATAGGCATTTTATATAATATTTAATACCAATGGGTTTGGAATGAGGAAGGTAGAATTTGAAAGGAAATGTGCTTGCATTTGTGTGTAAAAAGAGTGAGGAGACCACTTATGAACACCCTCCCCCAGTAGATCAAACTTTGATTCTAACATTGATCTTCCCATGGCATCGTCAGTCCTGTATACTGATAGAGTGTGTTACCAGTTCGTAGAGCTGTGGCATGGACCTCTGGTCGACAAACGTCTGAGTCTCGTAGTTGTTGGCCTTGTCTCTCAGGTACAAGGGGTTGAACCACTCGTACCGAGAATGGTACAGACCAAGATGAAGGACGGTCTTTCTCACAGATGCTGCAAGATCACCTGTTCCAAAACATCACAACACTCCTTCAGGGACTGGCTTCAGTGAATGACTTTGGGAACTGGCTTCAAGGAATGACTTCAGCGACTGTCTTCAAAGAATGACTTAAGAGAATGACTTCAGGAACTGAATTAGGAACTGGCTTCAGAGAATGATCTCAGGGACTGGCTTCAAGGAATGGCTTTATGGACAGACTTTAGAGACTGGATTCATGGAATGACTTTAGGAATTCAAGGAATGGCTTTATGGACAGACTTTAGAGACTGGATTCATGGAATGACTTTAGTAATTGGCTCTAGGGACTGACTTCAAGGAATTACTTTGGGAATGGCTTCATAGACAGACTTTAGGGAGAGGCGTTTGGGACTAGGTTCAAGGACTGACTTTAGGGACTGGCTTCAGGGACTGACTTTAGGGACTAAGTTCAAGGACTGACTTTAGGAAATGGCTTTAGGGACTGACTTTAGGGACAAGGATCTGGAATTGGCTTCGGGGAATTACTTCAGAGACTGGCTTCAGGGACTGACTTTGTGGACAAGCATCTGGGACTGGCTTCAGTGACTGAATTTAGTGACAGGCATCTGGGAATGAATTCAGAGACTAGCTTCATGGACAGGCATCTTGGAGTGTCTTCAAGAAATGACTTCAGAGACTGACTTCAGGGACTAGTTAAGTAGAGTTAGGCCAAACTCACTGTTTTATTAATCTTAATCTTAATTATAAGGCCCTTGCCCCTGTAGAGTGCAAGTCTAAAACCTATTTTGTGGGATGGTGGGTAGGAGGGTGAAAGGCACGGTGTGGCTTCACAATTGACCAAAGTATCCTTCCGCTCCAACAAGAACAAATGGATAACGGAAACCGTAGATGGTGCTAGCTACTGGACAGGTTTTGCTGAGAAATTTACGTTTGGAAATAACAGTTTTCTCGAGAACGAGTAAATTTTTTATAATAATATTTTCAACACCTTTTCTAAAATAATATATCAATGTTTATTAGGTGCTACATTTTCTTTTTTTTCTTTTTTGCTATGCAGGTGGCAGTTTCCTACTGAAAAATGTCAAAATTATTGATATTTGATCACTGTTAAAATTAAAGAAGAGGTGTGTATATAAAAAGTATCAAATAATCAACATGCTTCTATTCTTGTGCAAACCGTTTCCGAAAATAAAATTCTTGAAGATAACCGTTTGTTCCCACATCTTTGCCCTGCATTTCCATGCCAAATGAAAGGTGTCAATCATCTTAACAACAAATTTCAAATCTTGAATTCGAATTCAAATCTTAGGATAAATTATGACCGTGATAGGAAATAGACAATAGCAACTAAATGTTTACATTCTTTGTTATTCATTATAATATTCATACATTCAGTTAAGTGTTAATTTACTGGACTGGGGTCTGGTTGTGTAGTTTATGTTATAGTTACATTGGGGCTGAACCAACAATAAGCATTATTAGATCTGTAAAACAAGGTTCAATTGAGTACCTATCTAAAGAAAAAAGTATTCTTTTTTAATCTCAATTCCCATACTTTTTCAAATCCTCCAATTAGGGATGTGATATCAAAAGAAAAATATAATTACTGTACTCATTAAAAGTATCGGAAGAAGAATATTAATGCTGTACTAGTATCAAAAGAAACATATCAATAACAGTAAGTATTTGTATTGATTTTTTTTAGAAGATGCTTTTTCACATCTTTAAAAAAACTTATATAATTCACTTCTCGAAGGTGCCCTTTTTTAACTATAGTCATTGTTTGTATAATCTATCAAAATAGATTATTAACTATTGACAAGCAAAAAAAGAATGGATGCCCTGGCCTGCTTCATCTGCTTAAATAATGTACAAACTTTTCTGCTTCGTTTGCTTGGTGCATCCTTGAGTTGACAGAGTTCATTGAGCTCTTCAAAGGCTCATTTTGTTTAGTTTGTGATGACCGTAGTAAACTGATCGCCACTCGCCTCATCACCTGGTCAGGCATCAGGTTGTATTGATAAACAAAGTTGAAAGAATAGCTATGAACTATGATGAGCTAAAAGAGATTGAATGCTAGAGTTGCAGGAAATGAGTGATAACTTAGAAATTGTGAGTGACAATTGTTCTTCCTCCACAGTCCACTCTGGTAAACATTTCACAAGAGTGAAGATAACAGACATGTTGTTTCTTTCGATACCAGGGTGTGAGTAATAATATCAGTAAAAGTATCGGAAAAAAACTACAGAGTAAAAAAAAATACTAGCATAAAAGGAAAATATCGATATTAGTAAAGTATCTATACTCTTTCCACATCCCTATCTCTAATATAAAATATCCTTAAGGATTAAAAGCTCCCTATCTAAGATCACCTGGAAGCAATTTAAGAAGTAAGAAACGCAAAGATATCCCCATCCTCACTCTGTACAAATGCAGGTGCATTTACATCTAGGTAATGTTAAAACTTCTTTAATAAATGGTTCTGATGTAAAAACTCTAGTTGTAAAGAATACTTGTTTGTGGTATAGTCTAGTGCCACTACATACTATCTCATCTTAGGTGTCAAGATGGAAAGGGGGAATTAAGAAACTAATAACGAGGTATTTCCAGAATTAATCTGTTGAGCATATAGGAAATCATTATTTTAGAATAACAGCCACCTACGCACTTGTACGGGATTCCAACTTGTCCTCTCAGATCCAAGTCACCTACTCTACCAGTGTAACCGACTGTGAAACTTAATGAAATAATTGTTGCATATTTTGGAAAGCTATTCAACAAATAATTTTCCAGTGGTGTAGCCGGGAATGTTCTGGGAGCAGTGGGAGCGGAAAGAGGTACACGCAATGAAAATATAACTCAGTTTGTGTTTGTACTTGGCTATTTTAAAAGGGTTTAAGATAATACGAAACACATTCAAAACATATGGTAAAGTTCACAAAAAGTTATAAAACATTTTTACAGAAGACTAGTGGTCAGATCAGGGAGTTTCCATGGTGATCTAGGGGTAAGGTGTCAGACTTCTGTGCTGGGGGTCCAGGTTTCAATCCTCAGTCCCAACACATATTTATGTGATTGCCAAACCCTTTCTTCACCTCTGACAAGACGTGTATTAATCACAACTTGTGAATGTGTGGAATGTCAGGCCTGCACAGTGGTTCGGATCCCACGTTAAACTGTAGCTCCTCCATTTCATCTCACAATCACCCTACCATTACACATTAGCGTATAGCCCGAATGGGTAGTATGACATGGTGATAATAATAATATGTTTCCAAGTGTGTATTTAGCAAGGGATGCATTAAAAATATTTTGAAGGGATAAAGAAAAGGAGTTGGTGGTTAAAAAATGTCAAACTTTAACAATTTTAATTAAAAAAGTTGGCCAGGTCATTTTGAACTCAAAATGTATAATGAATTTAAAGTTAATATAAAGTATATCCATATTTCAAATTAAAGTATGAAGTCTTACCGACTATGTCTCGGTTCGGCCCGACCTCTTTACTGTTCCAGCCAAAGGAGTGTTTGGTGGGCCACAGAGCAAACCCCTCGTGGTGTTTGGTCGTCAGCACCAGGTATCTTGCGACAGACAAACAAACCATGACCTTCGTCTGTTATGGCTTCCAGTTTGGTCGGGATCGAACCTCAGGTGGCAGAGGAGTATCAACCCCTCACCACTACACTCAGGGGAATATCAACAAAATTAGGTCATGGGTGAGGACAGAACTTGGACTGCTCGTCATCTGAGTACGTCATCTGTATCCACAGTCACGCAGACTAAACGTAGGGCTCATATAGTTTTGTTTGCCGGTGAGGTTGTGGTTTGAATGTCAGCCGTGTCTACTTGGGACAATTTTAACAAAATGGTTTCCCAGCCTCAAAGCACAAAAATGTGCTCTAAATTCTACCTTACATATCCCTGTTTGGAGAAATGCATAGACTGGCCGGGTATCAAGACTCGTTAGAAAGATACAAACCGCTCATTCTTGAGTGATGGATACCCAATTATGTAAACATATTTCATGAACTTTTCACTACCAATAGATAAATATTCATGACTAAAAAGTTATAAAAAAATTATTACCTAAACCCCAGATTGAGGTTTTCATTTAAAATTTTACAAATTATGATTTCCAAGGAAATTTTCATTTCTGAACTGAGTCATCACTGGGGAGCAGCTGTAACTTGTTTAATTATATTTTTATTTGAGGTATTTAATGTACACTTTCTAAACCGATTGATTACTTCAGCACATTACTAATGAACTAACTTAAATCTAGAACAGACACAACATCAAGTCTCTGACCGTTAATTCATCACTATGAAAGAGGAAATCAACATTCCAAA
The DNA here is from genome assembly GCA_902141375.1 of Timema poppense. Lineage (NCBI taxonomy): Eukaryota > Metazoa > Arthropoda > Insecta > Phasmatodea > Timematidae > Timema > Timema poppense. The sequence continues at coordinate 37,562 of CABFOV010001401.1, forward strand.
AATTATAATTTTTTCAGCCATGCCAGGAAATGAACCCCAGACTCTTAGCTGGAATTGTAAGTTCAAGCTAATTTTGAATAAGGTATGAAATAAATGTTACTAAGCACAACAAAGACTTTCACTTTCTTTTATCTTAAAAGAGAACTTTACTAAAAACTTGTAAAATAATCCACATGGTCGCATAAACACCCCAACAAAGAGCATAAACGAAATAATATACACTGTTATAGAAACATTATGAAAAGAGGAAAGCTCTGTCCACCAAAGAACATAAAATTCACATTTATATTTCAAAGTACTCCATAAAAAAAAAGTTGCTTATATCTCAGAAACTATTGGGTTTATAAAAATTATATTTCAAATTAAAATATTTTTATTTTTAAACGTACTAAAAACTTTATAGTGATAAGTTTTTTTATATGTCATATAGTTGCGGAGATCTCAAATTTGGAAATTTCCATTTCTCTAAAGTGCCCCTAAAGTTATTTTAATGGGAAAACAAGGATTGTCAATTTTTTTTTTGTAATGTTAAACAGTTCCTAGATATGAAATTTAATCAAAACCATTCAAATAGATTTTGAAAAAATCGGTTTTATCTCTTTTTTCTTCTTTCATTTGACTACCTTTAATTTTAGGGTTAGATTATCTGATTTAAAAAAACTCCTTGGGCGGGTACGAGACCCTATGAAAATTCTAAATACCAAGTTTTAGCCTGATTGGTAAAATGGTTTAAGCTCTAGTTTGAGCTACAGAGAGAGAGCATCACAGAAACCACTTTTTCGTTTCCAGAAGGGGTCATGAAACATCAAAATTTATCAAAATCTCGAGTTTGATTTATATGATGATTGCAATACTTCTCTCTGAAGGGTTGAGATAAAGTAAAAATATTATTTATAACTAAATAATAAAATTCTCTGAGGAAAATTCATGGTCTGAAAGGTAATTTAATAACATTTTAATGATTTTCATAAGCAAAATCTCATTTACTGATTTGCAATATAGCCTATCATATTTGCTGTTGATGAGCGTATTTTAGTGATGCATTTAATAACAGCCCTTACTGTTGGGCGATAACATTTGATACGCTTGTAACTGTCAAAAAAAGTGAATTTCTATCAGAGTCGGACTTTAACTGCTTGAACAAAATGACAGAGATAGAAAGTTTCGAGGTGTTCAACTTGGTGGAGTGAAGGAGGAGGTTAGGGGAAGGTGGTGCAACTCACTTGGCCCCCGACGCTTGTATAATCTCCACCCACTCGTCGGGGTCAAAGAACTCGGCTGTGAGATCAGGGGCAAAGTCCTGGTACGTGAAATTAGGAGGGTAATTCTGAGCCATGAACTCTGCAAACTCCGGTTGGTCGTCATCTGAAAAATTCCGAGGATAGGTTTAGCGTGGGTCCAAATTGATCCAAATTCGTAACTTGAAAACCCATGGGTAAGAAAGTTTGATAAAAATCTTCCTAAACTGATATGAATAATTAGTTTTTTTTGTTGCCATGTCTCACCATGTTAATGTGTTTTAGAGATGAGGAAGGTTGAATTTAGAGGAAGTGTACCTGCATTTGTGTGGAGAGTGGAAAATAATTTGTGAAAAACTACCTTCAATGCACTCACCTGAGATTCCAACCTTGATCTCCCCATCACCGGCAGTCCAGTCTAATGAAATACCCTGGTCCATTAAACCAACGAAGCGTGTGATGTAGTTATTGTTTTTATTATTATTATTATTAGCACCGCGTCTTACTACCCGTTAGGGTTATACGCACTTACGCTAATGTGTAATGGTAGGGTGATTGTGAGATGAAATGGAGGACCTACAGTTTAACGTGGAATCCGAACCACGGTGGAGGCCTGGCATTCCCCACATTCACAAGNCAGTTTAACGTGGAATCCGAACCACGGTGGAGGCATGGCATTCCTCACATTCACAAGATGTCTTGTCAGAGGTGAAGGAAGGGTTTGGTAATCAGATAAATCTTTGCCGGGACCGGGGATTGAACCCTGGCCGCCAGCATATAAGTCTGACACCTTACCTCTAGACCGCCAGGTTCTTAGGCAGTTATTCAACCAGTCGTGGGAGACTATGGTTTAAATACCAATAATTTAAAATGTATTCTTAATTTTGTGTAAAAACATAAGGTAAGAGTGATTACTTTATGAATGTGATCCAAAGTACCCTTTTGAGTCCAACAAATGTCAAAATAATATTTATTAAATATCGCATACGAGGTTGATAAACTTTTCATATTTTGAAACTCCCTGATTTTTCCAGGAGCTCTGGGCCAAAAAATATGCATTTTCCTAATGATTTTATTTACACAGTTATCTTTCTAATTTAATGATTCTATTTTATTAAATTCTTGACATAAGAAATTATTGAAGACTAATATGCCCTGCGCTCCGTAAAATCACATGAATTAGCGATAGGACTAATAGTTAAACACGGGTTTAGGAGGTTGAGTCGGACTATATTTTTAAACTCCACTATTTTTTCCAGAGCCAGTGTGTTTTTCTGGCCACTAAATATAAATAAGTACCTATATTACAAACATTATTTTATTAAGTTCACAACTTAATGTAATACTATTTTTAGACAAATAAGTTACACATTCTGAAATGGTGTCACTCTATGACGGGTTAAAGGATTTCATCTTAAAGTCCATCCTTCAGTAATATTAAGATCATTGTGTTCAAATGTGTTAAAAGAGATTCCCAATGTGTATTAACCAGAATATAAATGTAATTTTTAATAGTGTAAATAAAAGTAAAGTATATTTTTAGTGAGTAAGTAAAAAAGATCCAGAAATTTGATCAAATTCCCTGCCTCTTCTATGACATTCCCGTGTTTTCCAGGTCACTGGACACCTTGGCGCTATGTGTGATATACTTTTTATTTCAAAAAATAATTGCAAAAAGACCTGAAAATTCCAGTGATTTCTCTTTTGAGCGACCATCCCTAAATAGAGGAGGAAGAATGGTGTGAAGGAAAGAGGAAGATTTTGACATTTTACTAAACTTACCCAACCCCATGCTGTAAACAGTTGATCATTATGCTAATGATGATGATGATGATGATTCCCATGTTAATTAGTAAATCTGACAGTTAAAATTGTCTTTGATAAAAAAAATTGGTGCATCTTATTACTTACCTATTAAATATGCATTATTACACCAATGGAGGAGATATGCACCTGCATTTGTGTGGAGGGAGAGTGGGAAACTAGTAAGAGAAAGCAATAGCTCAGCAGAATTGACCAGGATTCGAACCCTATCCTTCCTATCATCAAGTAAGCCCTACGAAGCTAACAAGTGTGTTTTTAGCAGTGGCAACAAAATTTTATTTTTGTAAAGGGGGCAACTAGCAAGAAAAAGGGGCCTTGAGGGCTTGACCACCCTGGACTAAGAGGGGTAGAGAAGCCCTCTCCCAGAAGAGGTTTTTAAAAAAATGTAGGGCCTCTGGAATTTTTATTGTAAACCAATCTCCTATATTGGATATTTGGAACTGTTCTCCGCCAGAAATATTTCTGAGATTTAAATGTTCCTATAAATTATTGTTTAGGGTGGGTCCTTACCTGGACATTTTTTAGATTTGGATGCCCTTAGAAATTATTTGGAGTGGTGCTTCCCTGAAAAATATTTGAAATTTGGAGTTTAAAGAAAGAACATATTTCAGCTAATACTCAATAATCTCAGAGGAGAGTGAAACAGATATAGAAGGGGAGAATTTACCCCTCTTCCCAATAAAAACAGAAAGGTAACATTTAACACACAGCAGCTAGACAAGCATGCTTTGATTTGAAAGATCGGGGTTTAAATACTGGCCAGAGCAACCAAGTTTTTTTTATCTTGTTCCTAGTTTTACATCCCTTATCCAGTTAGGCGGTGCAACCTTGCTTTATCTAGGTTCAGTACGACATGTACATACTATAACAAACCTTCTGACACATACGGCGGTAGGAATACTGTGTACTCACTTTGCCAATGGCTCCAGAACCACTCAGAGCGGTAGCTTGGTACGGAGAACACTCCGAAATGGATGAAGATACCAAACTTGGCATCATCATACCACTGAGGCAGAGGTCTTGTGTCCAGACTGTCCCAGGTGGCATTGTACCTGACAGTGTCCTGGGAGAAACAAGATCCTACTAGGACCACTAGTGCTGGTATATACAGGTACATTTAATCAACGTTCTACACTTGATTGTACCAACACGACAACTGTTTCAAGTCCTGTTAAGTACGCAGGTTCTAGAGTAACAATAACTACACACAAGGTAGTATTGAGTAATAGGTCGAAGTTGGATGCAATTGTTTTCAGTAACATATTGTGATAAAATCCCTGATTCTTATCAAAAGATTCAGATATATCTCAAGTACAGTATCAACATATCTCTTAGAGAATCTTCAAGTATTTACACCAATTAGTATGATTTTAAAAATCTATTCCCCAAAACAATCATATCAGATTATTTTTCTCTTGGGTGGCATAGTGGCCATCAGTAGACTTATTCATAATTTGTGGGTATTTAACAAACAATTTATGGACTGATTAAAACAATACAACTAGAACAGACCCAACAGCCAGTTTCCCAGATCAGTGTGAAAAATAGAAGCCCCAATTTCACCAATGACATATTTTTTAGCCATGCCAGGCAGGAATTGAACCTGGCACCATTAGCTTGGTAGGCACTGAGGAGCTAAGACGTCAAACATCAGTACACTTGATCAAATGACTAGTACCAGCACGAGTGTATCAAACTATTTAGCCACAGTGTTTGTCAGGGTAGTCTCATTTTGTTATAGGGAGGTACCTTTTTGTCACAAAAGTTACCAAGAGGGCATTCTAATATTATACAAGCACCTTAGGGGAGAGGGGGATGGGGGTCAGAACAATGCTTACGGTAAGAAAGAGAAACAAGCAGGATAGGAATAGTGACTCAACCACCCCAAATGGATGATTAAGACATGGATTAAAGGACCTTGATCACCAGATTAAAAGTGGTTTATTGTTTTCTATAACTCTATTTGTGTATTCACTAATAATAACATTTTTCTAACTTAAATTAAATGTGAATTAAAATATATTTTTTTTAATATAACTTTATAACTTTTTTTAAATCATACCTGTTTAGTACTATAAATTTAAATTCATTTTACCACAATGTTTATTGTTAATATTTCACACCATTAATTTACACCTTAACGTTAGTAATTACAAGAAGTTCATAAATTGCCTAAAAAATAGTTATTCCTATGAAAAAATTACAAAAAAAAAAGTTGACAAAATAACCCAGGCAATCAGAGGGGGGTCCAAAATGGTCACAAAGGTGCTCACACAAAATATAAATGCCCCTTAATGAATTTTAATGTATTCATAGGACAAGTCGTGTGATCTGCAACTGCCAATTTTGAGTAAGTAATAATGTGGCTGAAATGAAAGTTGACTGCAAAAATGTGTTTGTATTTCTGAAAGTTTCTTTCAACCAGAATCCTACTATAGATGGGTAACTACAATATGGTTGAGGAAAAGAGTATACCAAAAGTTTGAAAGAAGGTGCATCATAGTTATTGGCAGGAAGGCGGCATGACGAGTTTGTAGTGTGACCTTGGTGTTGGAAGTGAACGGTCATACCGCAAAGTGGTATGTAATGGCTTTAAGTATTCATGCAAAGGTTTATGTTGTGTAGCATTATTTTCTATCATAGGATTGGCCATTCAGAGGTATCCAGAGTGAAATGTGTGATTGCACTTTTTTGAAGTAGAGTTCCATGCAAAGTGAAGTGTTATTTATAGCTGGAAAATTTAAGCAAACTAGATCAGTTTTTTGTCAACAATAATATTGTTCTTCAATCCTCGGTCCCGGCACAGGTTTATCTGATTACCAAACCCTTCCTTCAACTCTGACAAGACATCTTGTGAATGTGGGGAATGCCAGCCCTCCACCGTAGTTCGGATTCCACGTTAAACTGTAGGTCCTTCATTTCATCTCACAATCACCCTACCATTACACATTAGCAGCAAGTGTGTATAACCCGAACGGGTAGTAAGACGCGGTGATAGTAATAATATTGTTCTGGAAGAAAATGCTCATCTACATACAGTGAGGATGTACAAAGTGCTCAATTATAGTCAGATTCAGGAAGATGTGTGTTTCAGGGTCATTTCAGTGTTGCCTATTGTTATGAGGGATTTCCATCACTAGTATAATCTTCAAACATACAAATGACGACTATATTCTGTGATCACCAAAGAAAAGTCAGCAGTATTTTGCAAAATACTCTGTATGACGAGATTTTCTGTTCACGAATTAGGAGCATTTTCATTATAGATATTACATGTTATTTCCCATTTATAATTTCGTTGTCAAGCACTTTGTATTAACTAGGTCAATTGGCCCGTTCTTATCTGAATCCATTTCAACATTTTGTAGGCTACTGATCACTTTTCCCTCTTGTGTGGAGTTTGTAGACCAGTTGTTCCAAGTCGTGTTCGTCACTTGACACACTAGCTTTCCAAATAGTTTGTATGTAGCCCCTCCGTGACCACTGTTAGATATTGCAATAAAAACTAATAGTAATACATTTTTTAACTACAAATAAAGTACCCCAAAACTTTCACGATTAAAATTATTTCAATAAATTGCCCAGTTGTCCAATGTTATTTTCTTGAAACAGTTTGGAAAACTAAATAAATACAATCAATTCTTTGTGATGCACTATGAATCTTAGAATTAATTTCAACTTATTTGATTCTATAGTGATTATGTTAATCATCGACTGTCACACCACTGAAGGACACTGAGTGCAGGTAAACCAATATTTATTATAGTTGTATTTTCATTAAGGATGGGCCCTCCAATCCTTAGGGATATCAGAGACGCAAGAAAATTCCAGATTAGACTTGAATCCTTAAAAAAAAATCCTCACTTTTCTAAATGTGAAACCCACCTCGGTGGCATAGTTGGCTAACGCGCTTGTCGTGTTGAAGCTCGACTGCTGAGGACGGGGAGATCGAGGTTCGAATCTAGGTCGGGTGAACTGGGGGTCGTTTTTCCTAAATGGTTTTCCACTCTCCCTCCACGCAAATGTGGGTTCACTTCCTCTAATTCAACCTTCCCAAGTCCTAATCCATTAGAGTAATTAGTACTTAAGGTGTATAACCCGAACGTATAGTAAGACGCGGTGCTAAATATTATTCTATATGTGAAATTAGTTTTATACCCTAATACTGCTTATTGGTTGATCAGACTCTATAATTATTATAGAATGAACTTAACCATGCTCCAGACCATTAACTTAACACCTAACTGAATGTTATAATTGATTATAAGATGTTAATATTTAATTAATATCTCTATTATATTAATATTTTCTATTATGTTCATAATTTTTTCCAAGATTCGAATTCAGATGTAAATTGGAAATGCAAATTTGTAAAGTAATGGATTTTATACCAGGAACTTTAATTTTCATGTCGAAGAAGATCATCCACACTTCACAATGATGCCACTTCTTGAAGATGGGTCTGGCCCAATATCTAAACCTAAGTTTCACTCCCCATTAAAACAAACTCTGTGCTAGAGCCGTATTTAAAACACCTTTGTAGAACTAACAAGGCGCGGGAGGTATATTAAAACGTCTTCTATTTTGTTTTAAATGGATTCGGGTGTTTTAATACGTTTCTAGCTAGCATCGTTTGGAGTTCTATAGATATTTAGCACCAAAATTGTCACTAGAAAGGACATGAATTCACTATTTCAATATTTACAGTTGCCATCAAGTCGGGTCTTAGCGACTCTTGAGACTAGTTCCTGTTATCTATGAACTCATTGTTTTGTTTGCATTTTATATTTATTATATAAACAGTGATTGTTTTGGTATCATGTATTTTTATTTTTTTCAGTTTTGTAGGTTATTTTTCATAAATGTCATGTGTTGGTCTACTTGGATTTTACATGAAATTTTCTGAACAGTTCTCAGATCTTTTCATGTATTCTATGGCAATATCCGTTTATTTATTTATGTTTTGATCTTATTTACACATATAAAGATCTGTCATTTCCTATATTTTTTATTCAATTTTACACATCCATTCTTGTTTGTTCAGCAAAGAGAAAAAAGAAACTGGAAAACCTGGTAAGACACATCAGTAAAATATTTGTCAAGTCGATTTGTTTTTGGCATCCAGTTTTGAACAGTTTCATCCAAAAAAACCTATTTTGATTGGTAAATAAAATTGTTTTCTATTTTGAGTTTCTAGTAATATTTACTTTAGCCATTGACATATTTAATTACACGGAATTTGTTACAGAAAAAATTTATATTGATTTAATTTTTCTTTTACTATTTAAACAAAAAAAAATTATATCAAATTAAAAAGCATAATCTGATCTTTAATAGGATGTATCGGGTGTATACCATTACATCGCGTTTTGGGAACAAATACATTGCAGGTCCATCACATCGCATTTCCCCCACCTCTCTATATCCAGCCAACCCTACTCTGACGTACAACCAATAGGATTGAAGGGGCGTATATATACAAATACATCGCATGTCCATTACATTGCGTTTTTGAACACATACATTGCAGGTCCAACACGTCGCATTTCTCCGCCTCTCTACACACAGCTAACCATATTGGCCAACACGATTCCAACAAGTTGTGTTACAATATAAACGTATTCCCAACTTGTTGGGGATGTTGGCCAACATGTTGGTGTTGGGAGAGCCGGTCAGAGCCAACAAGTTGTGTTGGATCATTTGTTAGAGATAATAAACGACCAACCCAACATGTTGGGAGGTTCTGCGCATGCGCTATCGAGTTGGATGAGTGTCTAACCTTGGTGAAGCATGTGTTTTATTTTCAGATTAGTTTAACTTTTAAAATCGGGGCTTGCATAATTTTGTGATCATGGAATGAAACAAGGCTAATACAGTTAAACTAATTGATTTAAATTCTGAAAATGGAAAAATTACACCTGGACATGAGAATCGAAACCAGGACCCGTGTCCAGGTGTCCTTTTTCAAATTTCAGAGTATAATATCTAGATGGAGAATTCCTCACTAAAAAGAATAAATAATAGCTTCGGCTACTAGATTCTTAATTGAGTTATATCAAAATTATTCTGTTCTTTGTGATGTTACATGTGTACAAAGCTATCAACTCCACTTTACAAATGTAGGTAACTCATTATTACCATGTACACACCTTCAATTCGACGTCTAGCAAAAAAAAACAACTTCGAATGGCCTACAGTTTCTTAAGTTTTGGTTCTTCTGCAAGAATACACTTCCCGTCATCAAATAAATGAAGAAACGGCAAGTAATACGTCATTATCCATGGCTAGAAATGTGTAGACTGGTTAAAAAAAGGTGGAGGAACCAGGATGTTGGTCCAACAAGTTGGCTAGAATAAACACAGCTTAATTTTTCACGTGTCTTGTCTTCCAACATGAGGGATCCAACTTGTTACATAATAAACGAGGCTTCATTCTCACTATGAAGGTAGGCTTGGTTGAAAAGATTATGTGCCTAATTCCCCTTGTTTGTAAAGTTGATTACAAGGATAGTGTACCCGACTCGCATCTTGAAGTTAAATAGTTAGATTTAAAAAGTATTCATCTGTTCCGGACAGCGTAAAAATTAGCATATACACTCTCATGTATTTCGCCCACCTTAAATTTTCCGTTTGAAGGGTGAGAGTTTCTAACTTGCCAGAAATCGAATGTCCTTGAACAAACTTGGAGACATGAATTTGTAAATTCCAATTACTATGGTGCAACGAAAATCAAAGATGAAATAATACAATAATATAATCTTCAATTTAAAAATATACACGATGTAATTGTATATATACCCCTTAAATCCTATTGGTTGTACGTCAAGAGTAGGGTTAGTAGCTGTGTATAGATAGGTGGGGGGGAATGCGATGTAATGGTGCCCACCCGGATGTATCATATTTTACTTTATTTAAAAAATCACTAATCTTGTCGAAAATGGCCTGCATTTCCAGTACGAACATGTAGTTCACCAATCCAATTTCACCTTTGCAACTTTCTGGGGATAGTAGCTGTAGTGTTTGTTATACCTTTTTTACATGTTCCTATCTGTGTGTCCTATCATTCTTTACCATTTTCCTTTTTTAAGAGGCAACCATTACCTCTTTGTTCATTGGCAGCAGTGTAAAGTGTGAACTGTGTTCTTTTCATTGTAAAGGTCAAATCGTATTTGTCCCCTCGTGTGTTTCTATTCACCTTTCCTATACCTTCTTCCAAATATAATGATTATAAATTGAGCACTTTAGCTGCCTTTTTTTCCCAAAGCCAAGTCAAAACTTATATTTGTATCCAAGATTTAGACAGCCATGACCAACCATTCTCCTTGTAATTAAAAGAACCTGTTCTGGTTTAATGGGGCCAAGTTACTAGCATTTGGAAAATTAGAGCAAGGTTTCATGGCAAATTCAATAAGGTAAATAAAAACCAGGAATTGAAGAGTTATCTTGTTTTATTTTTACATAGAAAATACACATAGTGCACATAGTATAAATCAACATTGTTAGACAAAACAATAAAATAATTTATATCAGTTTCATAAATTAACTGGACTATACAGCCCATTTAAAAATAAAAACTTTTCAGCAGAACACTGGAATGGCTAAAAAGAAATAATAAAAAAGAAAAGCTTGTGTTTTAATTAATCCCCAGCCTGGTCCGCCTGATTATCACAGACAATTTAAACCTCAGTGATGCCACCACGACATTAATACTGACTCGGTGGACCAGACGAGACAATCTATCTAGAGAAGAGGAACAAAAGAAACCAAATAAAAGTTTATTCCTTTGTAAAGATGTCTTCTCTCGAAGTTAGAAGTTGGGGAGGTTGGCTGAAACGACAAGCCAAACACACAAACAGTTGTCACTAGTCATGTTAAAGCAACAATCAGACACAGTACAGTATTTACAAGTCCAAGGAATCCCCTCAATGTTGCACCGCCTGCCTCTGGCCAAAGTGGTTTCCGAACGAGTTGGAAGGGGGAGGTGGGGGTGGTTGAGAGAGGAACAGCACAGAGGGTGGTGGAGAGGTGTACATGTTTTGAACCAGGCTGCTAGCCAGCTGCAGGGCGGCCGACTGGGGGGCCTCGCTTGCCGATGTGAAGCGGGAGGGTCGACTTCTGTTAGAAGACATGTCACTGTTTGACTTGCCTGAGTAGCTATCGGTGCTAGTCTTGTTCTCCCCCTCCCATCTCTTGGGAGGAGCAGCTCCACCCCCATTCATAGCACTGTAGCCACCACCATTCTGGTTGAAACTACTGTTGCCGTAACCATTGGTGGGCTTGTTGAAACTACTGTTGCCGTAACCATTGGTGGGCTTGTTGTAACTACTATTGCCGTAACCATTGGTGGGCTTGTAACTGTTGTTGCCAAACCCATTCTCGCGCCCACGATTAAAATTGTTGTAACGACCTGTAAGAATAAAGACAGCCTATGAACATTTGAAGGATCACAATTGAATTCAGGATAAATCATTTAACAAAAATAAATTGATGAGGAAGTTCTACATATTTATTTAATACTCACTCCTGCCCCCACCACCAAAGCCTCCACGGTTGGCCATCTCATCCAGTTTCGGGTTGACGGATTGGTTGGCCTCCCTCAGCACATTTACAAGATCCTTGGCTTGACGACTGTTGCTCTGCGTGAAGAAAGCGTACGATGTCCCAGAAGCCTGGTTACGGCCCGTACGACCGATGCGGTGGATATAGTCCTCAGAAGAGTTTGGATAATCAAAGTTAATGACAAACTTGATTCCCTCAACATCTAAACAACCAAGTGAGCATATTACTACATAGAAAGGTGAAATTGCCTCAAAGCTTTCTAAATACTAGATTTACATCTTTCATTATTATTTGAACTTGAGATATTTCACAAGTATAGCTTAACATAATTACAAACCAATCACAAGGAGAAAATACCTGTAAAAATATCGTAACTAGTCCATTTTCACCCTCTTCCCTCATCCTGTGGCTGGGCAGACCATTCACCCTTAATATTTACCTTTCGTTGATGAAATCCGACGTTCCGCTAGATTATTACAATATTAACCATCAGTACTATTTAACATCATGGAGAATATCTCCGTGCGCAACAAAAAATATACCATTCTTTCCCAATAACATGAAATGGCACTGAGGGTTAAAAGTCACACTATATTTTTGGCATTGGGATATGTACTTTGACATAATATTTGTTCAAGTCGGTGCAGCGATAGTAGCGTTCAGTTTGATCCCGCTGATAAACACAGAGGCACTGCCTGGTAGTTCAAGAGTATTTAACCACAGTGCCTCTGAAACAACAAGAACATCACAGACCAGACTGATTAAAACCAAACAGCAATGATGCCTGCGCTAGATCAAGATGGGAGAACCTCAAATACAGCCACAATTTGACAAACATGGTTTTTGTGCTAAACCATATAAAATGTGTCCGTTATTCTGCTACAGCGAGCCGGGCCTTCTTGAGTTCAGAGCTCTGCAAGTCTTACTGCGTTAAACAAAGCTTTAAATGTTTAAGTTTCCTGTAAATATTTCTTCTTGCAGACCAAGCACATTGCTGAGCAAGTCCTTCACATTTTCAACATTTTTTCCTTACTGTATAAGTAGAACTATCTATGTAGTTTAAGTTTAGGGGTGTACAAAACTCCAAAGAATGTTCATCAGCTTCGAAAACTACAAATCCCTAATGAAAATTAACAGCTTAAATACATTAATATTAAATGTTTTACACACTAATAATGTTCACATGAGAAAAATTCATAAGTATTTTAAGTGAATGTTTGTATTTTGATTCAGCTTTGATTTAGTGGACACCCCTAACTAAATTTGTTTCTGTGTAGTGTTCTTACAAAGTCAAACCACTTTAAGACAAAGGCAATATTTGAGAATTCCCCCAAAACGATGACACAATAGACTCCTTTTTGTTTCGTTATAAAACAAAACAAGTAAAGTCAAAATTATGCACAGACCAGATTGGCAAGCACGTTAGACACACTCCAATACATCTCCACCACACAAGTGCAGTGTGGCCGATTCCTCATGAAAGCGCAGACTAACATTGTACGTACATAAAATAAAGCTCTCAAGATTTAACATCTGGTACAACTGACAAATACGTGAGCTCACTTGCGTCCAACCCAGGAGTCTGTACAAGGTGGCAGAACAACATCACAACCCTGTTAACCAGTCTGGTAGATTCAACTACTATCACACCTCCCTGACATCATCCCAATACTCACAACAACCGACCCTGCACGCTAGACGCTCATACGGGGAAGTGAGACTGACCTAGGCCACGGGCGGCCACATCTGTAGCCACCAGGATGTTAGAGTTGCCATTCCGGAACTCTGTAACAACGATATTCCTATTAGGACACTTACGCCAACAAATTTTTTTATCTCTTTTTTGAGGTACAGTAGTCTCAGAAACTCAACATAAGCGGTTTGTAAGAAATAACACTATGGTCACTGGTATGAAGCAGAGAAAGCATCATCCCAGCTCACGTCTAGTGGTTAGTCCTTAATATCAGTGACTAATTTACAAGTGCATTTTGACACAGAAGTTTTTCATAGCTTTTTCGCATTTTCTTTATTATTCAAAATGGCTGATACGGAATGTCGGAAGTGAAAACATAATTCAATTCATAACTGTTATTATCAGAGAAAGGCAGAATAAAAGACATGCATGTGTAAAATTTGCAAAATAATATTATAAAGTCCACGATATAAGTAAAAATTAAAACTTTATTTTATAATTTGTCACAAATAAGGACATTTTCCTTGTGCTTGTTACTAAAACGATCTAGAAAAATAAGTTAATTTAAAAACTAAAAATAGCGTTAAGTAACAACAAAAATCCTTTTCTTTGCAAGTTTCAAGATTAGCTTCACATTTAAAAAGTGGCTTTCGAACACCCCTAATATTTATATCAAGATTTTCAATGCTCGCTAATCACAATAAGTGAAAGTTCTAATAATTAAACTAAACACTATTCTGAATTGTTTAATATTTTTTGTTAGTGGTTTTAAGTTTTTAGTTGCGGTTAAAGATATGTACAACTATTTACACCGGAATTTTAAAACTATTTACAGAATACAGTTAATATTGAATCTGAATCAAGAATATTTATATGTTATACACGTAAAAGGGAACATTTCTTAAGGAGATTTATATAATTTATCACATAACAAAAATCCAACACTTTTTGAAAAGTGATTTAAAGACAAGAGCTAAACCAGACCATACCTCTGAGCACATAGTCTCTGTCCTGTTGCGACTTGTCTCCATGCATACACACAGCCGGGTACCTGTAATAACAACACATATGATAACACATTTGTAACCACAAATGACCATCAAGACACAGAGGGGAGAAGAGGGGCAACTTACCCAAATCCACGGATGCTCCTGGTGATATCCTCCACCTTCCTTTTGGTCTCCACAAAGATGATGGTCTTGGCATTTCTGTCACAAGCAATGTCATGGAGGAGTGTGGTCAACCTGTAACATACAAGACAAGCTCTCATAACAAATGTAAATGTTTGTTCGCTCAACATGCCTCAGGTATACAATTAGGGGTGTGACAAGATGTAACAATTCAACTTTGCTTAGAAAAAAAAATAGCTTCAATTAGAGATCAACCAAAACCACTAAGCAATGAAGGGGTGACCCTCGTCCGTTGTGCTATTAAAGGGAAGATAAGTACAAGTCCGCTGCAGCTATCTGCCTAACAGGGGAATGAACCTTGTCTGTTGAATTATTTGAGGGAAAATAAGTACCCATGTCAAATGTAGCTATCTGCCCTATAGGTTGATGGAAAGACAAAGAATTGAGAACCTAGTTTCCTAAAATTAAAATTAATTCATTTTCGTTATATTTTAAAGCCTAATTTAATCCTGAACCATTTTCAGCCTGTGGCCGGATCAGTTTAGTAAAATGCTTCCATCTCCCTACTCATGTTCGCACATGCTGTTAACTGCTGCTTTCCTCCCTTGGTCTGCAAGTCTTTTCCAACATATACTGTATTTACCCGAATATAAGACGAGGCTTATTTTCAGATCTCAATCTCGAAAAGTCAGGGCTCATCTTATATTTGCGCATTAAGAAAAATGTTGGTATAAGGTCAATATTTTTATGTTGTATAATACCAATGTACCGTTCGTTATACATTTATTTTACAAAGAAAAGGTATGTACGTGTTTAAATTCTAACACAAACCAGCATTTTTTTTGTTTTAAAAGATATTCACATGGTTAAATATTGAATTTGTTTTTTTTTCAGCAATTACGACATATTGTGCTAAGGACATCCATGTTAGCCAATTTCATAGCTCAATAACTATAATAAAACTTTAAATAGTTTAAAGGATGGTAAAGCCACGAATAAATATAAAAAAAAATATCTTATAGCTAAAAAATGAATTGTAAATCGTGTTTTCCACGCTGTTGTAGGCCTAAAAGACATGTAATTTATAGAAGGAATAGTGTAATGACAGTGGCGCATTGTCACGAGTTGATTTCTAACCACTCTCTATTGACCATTATCGTTCCACTATCTAAATCGCAGTTGATATCCTCTATCTATTCGTAAGAAGAGTCTACAAGATGGTGTACCTAAACATTACAACTAACGCAATGTATAGTTTTAACACCAATGCGGAATATAAAAGAGGAAGTAACTAGTCATGACTAGTATGTACCATGCATTTTTATAACATTCCAAACACGCAAATACAATTACACCTTATCATTCACGATATTTCACAAAGTGTCCGGAAAATATATCAAATAGTTACTATCAATATATCGCTATGAAGTAGTATAGCAAACCCAATACAGCGATACTTTTTAACAAATTCACAACTTCACTTGGCATATTATGAGTTGTGGGTTCTAAAACGTATTCTTTCAAAGATTTTGATTTTCCAATTTAGTTTATTTCATTGCAGAAAGGCCAAGGTCAAAGTAAGTTTAAAGTCAATGGGTGACCCCGTAGAAAAAAAACAGAGCAAAAGTGTTGAACATCACATCTTAATAGTTATGATTCTAACTTCAAATTAAGAGTGGTTCATCTCACCAAACAAACAATAGTGAAGCTGCACGACATTATGGAATCACCTAAGTAAATGTACGGTGTTGGAGGGGTATCAAGGAGCGGCTGAAATGTGCTCTTTCCACAAGGAAATGTTTTCGTGGACCTAAAGTGGGGCGTCACCCACCCTGAACTAGATGATGTGGGTCTTGAATTTGATTTATAAAATCATCATAAGGGTTTTATAATTTCTGTATAAAGTATCCGAATGAAAGCATTGGAAGAGGCAAATATTAAAAAAATACCCAGACAGGAATTCAAAGCAAGTGTTGGTTGGGCAGTAAGATTCATAAGGCGGAAAGGGCTCTGCTTACGAAGGAGAACGTTATCCCAGAAGCTGCCAGTGGACTACGAAGATAAGCTCGTGCAGTATCAAAGGCACATAATTAAACTAAGGCATAAACACCATTATTTGTTGGGTAAAATGGGAAATGCATATGAAACCCAGGTGTATTTTGTCATGCCCGCTAATAGAAAAGTGGCTGGAAAAGGGTTCTAAAATCAGTTATTTTCAAAACATCTGGAAATGAGAAGCTGTGTGTTAAAGACATGCTGGCAGGAAGCTACCACCATTTGTTATTTTAAAAATGAAAGAATTTGCCAAAATAACAGCTACCAAATGGGGTAATCTTTAAATGTAATAAAACCGGGCGGATGACTGATGATCTAATGATTTCATGGCTTTAAGAAGTTTGGGACAGGCGACCAGGAGCCCTACTAAGGCAAAGAGGATTGCTAACCCTTGATGCCTTTAGGGGTCATCTTGCGGAAAAGGTAAAAAATAAAGTAGCCGCCTCTTTAAACACAGACCTAGTAGTGATTCCAGGTGGTATGACCTCACAATTACAAGTACTTGATGTTGCCGTAAATAAATCTTTCAAGCACCATCTCCGACGCCAATATGAAGAGTGGCTGTTATCTGGGAACTGCCCCTTGAAGCCTTCAGTTGGACAACTTGGCCACTAGTATTTCTACTGAATCCATTGTAAAAGCATTCAAGAAGTGCTGTGTTAAGTAACAGTACGGATGGAACAAAAGACTATCCGAGATCGAGTGAGGAGGATGGACGTGAATCAAGTAATGATGACAAAACAATTGAAGGTGGTGGACGACGCAACAAGGGGAGGAGATGATGACCAACAAAAGTTTTTGGTGGGTTTTAAACTCTTTTTATATTAAAACACAATGTTATAATAATAATTCATCCATGTGATGTTACTCGGAATAAATTATACATTGAAGCAACGAAAATTTAACTATGTACAGTGTATGAATAATATTGATGTGATAGTATTATTTTTATTTTTAGTGACTAAATATTGAGTACTCTAAAAATTAATAAAAATATTTTCCCCTAATTTCAAGTTCTCACAATGCGTATGGTCTTATTTTCGAGTTGTCTTGTAAATACGGTATCTACATACTTTCCTTTGGTATTCCGTCCTGCCCATCCTCATTCCATGACCAAACCACCCAACCCTTGCTTCCTCTACTAATAGTACTTTCCATATTCCCCTTTTTCAGAATTCTTCACTCCTAATCCTGTTTCTCCCAACAGCTAACATGATCTTCACAAACTTCATTTGCATGGCCTACACTTTATTGCTGAACCTAACTATATTGCTTGATACAAGAGTAAAGACACTTCATTTTAAATTCTGATTTTTTAAGCAAAATTAAAAGTGACTAACTTTGTGTAAAATTAAAAGTAATTCTCTGCACTTGTGTTTTAATGTTTTTGGTTTTATCTCAAAATTTTTGGGTGTACATAGGCTTGGAGACACCTTGCTTTCTGTTTGCGTGTGTACAAACACACACACTTGTTATTGGGGTACTTACTATGGTCTTAACACAACATCCTCTAGCCATTAATTTATCATTGTGTAAGTAGAAGCCTCATTATCCCCTATGAT
Organism: Timema poppense; assembly: GCA_902141375.1. Lineage (NCBI taxonomy): Eukaryota > Metazoa > Arthropoda > Insecta > Phasmatodea > Timematidae > Timema > Timema poppense. The sequence continues at coordinate 55,622 of CABFOV010001401.1, forward strand.
AATGTATTCTGCCATGCCTGGATCCATTTGAACCTTAGGTCAGTAGATAACCTGAGCAAAGTTGACAAACACTAAGTACCCCCTACCTTGTATAGAGATCTGTTAATTCACACTTTCAAAAAGTGCACAAGACTAATAGAAATAAAGTCAGTTTACTCACTTTTGTTGTTTCTCGTGTTCCTGGCAGACATCCACAATCTGGAGAATGTTATGATTGGCCGAGAGCTGCAAGGAGCCAACGTTGATCTGGATGTAATCTGTCAAGAATTCCTCCGCCAGATTGCGAACTTCCTTGGGCCACGTTGCTGACCACATCAGTGTCTGTCTATCCGGCTGGAAACACGACCAATACAAGTTAGATTTATAAATGAGACTAAATATTTCTTAACACTTTAGAAAACATTCTACAAAATGACCCGTCCGAGCTGGAGTAGAGCAGATTAGTTACTTATTTTCCTTTTCATCACCAATTTCTATTCATCCTTGACGCCATAGATCACTCAACACTCGACCAGTTTCAGCAGCAATTTCTTAACCTAACATTATTTCATCGTAGTCTTTATACTTTACCTTGTAGAACTCGCTCATCACCAGTCTTGTTTTTACTCACATTTTTCCTTTTAGACCACACCTGAGTCAGTTAACATCTCACTGTCGTAACAACACTTAGTGTTTTCACGACGACTCATGTAAGTTTGGTTGTTTAATAATTTCCTTCTTTTTTATGAATTCATAATTGTACAGAAATAATTCTCATACTTGTTGGTTTAACTTCCGAGTTAATTTATCTACATGCTTCTTGAATTTTGTTTTGTAGTTTCCATGAATATGGAACATTAAGATTCGAAAAATGTTGACATTTCCAATGCTGGATATGCATAAGGAATAATGGGTAGGGCTCTGCGAGTACTTGTATTTCGAGCTCGAGCTTAAGCGACAAGCTCGAGATCGAAAGTTTTGTGGGCTCGTCATTTTTGATCTTCCACTTGATGTACTTAATAATCAATTTTTAAAATGCAACAATAAGCATAGCCTATTTAGTTGAGATAATATCAGCATTTTCACTTATAAATCATTTAGTTACTTGACAAATTATTAAATATTAATTTCAATTTTCACATTAATAACATGATAAGAGCTTTAAAACCATTTTCGACCAGTAAATTTAGTAAATATTGTGATCCATTTTGAATTATACTTGAATGAAGTTGTTTACTTGTATTGCCATGACAAAGCAATGAAAATAAAAATAGCTAAGAAGATTACTAAATAAATTAATTGATTATTTTTAATACTTTTACCTGGTGCCTTTCTAAATTAATAATTTATGTTTAATTAAAATTGTAATATCAAGAATATATTGTATTAAATGTTTTCAAACTCAAGATATTTACAACTCGTATTAATTAATTAATATGTTTAGCTACAAAACTAGCTCTAGTTTAGTTACTATTTACTTATAAAATTATGTTGGTTAACCTGTTTAAAATCAATATTGCTCTTATTTATTGCAATACATAATTTACATAACTTACCACATTTATATTAAAAAAGCATTTACTATTTACTGCTAGAAATATTATTTTTAATTTTAAAGTATGAGCATAAACTTTTATAGGCATTATAAATTAAATTGAAGTAAATTTATCAATAAAATAAGGTCTAACGAGAGCCCGTACAATGTGCATGTTCAAATGCTCATAGAGGAATGGAAATGGAACAGAAGATGTGATTAAGCGAAATTACACTAAGGAATAATAAACGAAATATGAAAGACTTCAAATTTCTAATTGTTTATGATTCTTATATTTTCTTATAGAGTAAATTAAGTATTTTGTGAAAATATTAGCTTATTAAAACATTTGATCAAAACAGTGTAGAAACACACTACACTAATGTAAAGTGATAGAAGGAAGCCACCCCAAAAGGATAGTTAGGTTAGGCCTAGATATAAACACACTTAACTATTTCTTCTTACACTTTTACACATCCCACTTTTTCAAATTTCCACAGATGCACATTGTTTTGAATTTTCAGAAATATTAATTTTTTTATTTGAAAAGACATTTAATGAAAAGGTAATATTTTGACTAATATGCAACTGTGGAAGTTTAAGAAGACATGAAGAGAAGTGTGTTTGTTCCTACCTAGGCCTAACCCATCACTTGCTTTAGATCACTGTATAGTGTTTCTACTAGAAATGGGCCACTAGAATCTTCCACCTCATAAACAAAACATAATATTTTGAATTCAAAAATTACTTAGGCCTACTTGTATTATATTTGGAAGAAGGTACGGGAAAGGTGGATAGAAACATATAAAAGCGGGACAAACACAATATGGCCTTTACAATGAAAAGAAGAACACAGTTCACACTTTACACTGCTGCCAATGGAACCTAGGTCGAGGGATTGGACGGTGATCAATTTTCTTTAAGAGACATCCATTAACTCTTTGTCCATTGGCAGCAGTGTAAAGTGTGAACTGTGTTCTTCTTTTCATTGTAAAGGCCATATTGTGTTTGTCCCCCTTTATATGTTTCTATCCACCTTTCCTATACCGTCTTCCAAATATAATACAATTACCTCGTAAAGCGAAAAGAGGTTTTTCTTATAGAGTTAGGCCTACTTGAAAAGCACAACTTAATCCGCAATATTTATTTTGTCGGACAAAAGAGATAAACACGAATAAAATCTTCTTTAAAAAAAAATTTAAAAAAATTAGGTGTGGAAAAGCTTACGTGCCTAGTACCCTACCCTCCCAACCGTATGGGAAACTTGGACTCAAACAGTTTCGGCACATGCTCACTTTTGAAACTTTCACCTCATGAACAATCTTGTAAATATTTTAATAAACACATTAAAATTGTCCAAAAACTGAAAATCAAAACTAGAATTGCATATAAACTTGAAATAAATAAAACAAATTACAGCTTTTTTTTAAACAGAAATAAAAACAATTACGGATGATGCAAAGTCAGCCGCTATTTCACACGATATAAAGTCAGTCCTACATTTCATATATCAATTGTTAGTTTAAAATCGATTCAGGTAATCTGATCATTTAGTAAGCGCTCTCAAGTTTTAAGAATCAAATAACGACTTGCTAATCCATTATTTATTTTTAAATTGATTTTAGCTTAGTTTTTATCATTTTTCTAAATGTTATTGAAGTAATTGTATAAATATTCAAACGTAGTCCTGCCTTATAAAATGGGAATGAACATATTGTAGTCAAAAATATGTGTTTTAAATAGAATGTATTCTAGGAAATTGATACATCGCAAGAATCGAATATATTTGTTTTCTGCGTGAAAATAGATAATGAATATATAAGAAAATAATTAAGTATACTAGGCATTATTGAGTTCACTATTTCCAATGTATATTTAATTGTTAAGCATGTTGTAGTATTTATTAAAATATCCGTTTGTATTTTTATTTTTGCTATCTTAATACAATAAAATATCCTTTAATGATGATAAAGTTGATCAAAGGATAATCTAGTCCTAATCTGTTTATTTCATGTTTTTTTAGAAACTAGACTCATTTTATCAACACTTTTAAAAATAACTAAAATAAACTCAAATTTTGATTGATTTGATTTTTAAACAATAATATGAGTCTATATTGTTTAAAATTGAAAGCAATATTGAAATAAATCTTAATTCCCAGTTTAGGCCTATATTGTGTAATGTAGGTCTATTTGTAAATCAACGATTTGCAAGGATTCGGATTCGACCCATCTCTAATTTCTGCACCGTCTTGTTATACATTTCCAAGCCATCATGCAATTATTTTTAAATTGTGTTTTTTAAGTGTTATTTCTAATTTAAAACCTGATATTTCTGTTATTCAACCTTAAATGAGTGCCATACATATTTAAGAACATGTGTTTTAATAACATTTTAGGTGACCTGGCGGTCTAGGGGTAAGTTGTCGGACTTCTGTGCTGGCGGCCGGTGTTCAATCCTTGGTCCCGGCACAGATTTATCTGATTGCCAAACCCTTCCTCCACCTCTGACAAGAAATCTTGTGAACGTGTGGAAAGCCAGATCTCCACCGTGGTTCGGATCCCACGTTAAACTGTAGGTCCTCCATTTCATCTCACAATCACCCTACCATTACACAGTAGCATAAGTGTGTATAGCCTGAACGAATATTAAGACACGGTGTTAATAATAATAATATTATTTTAAAATTATGAATAGATCTATACTCAAACTCGACTAACTCGGGAGCTTTCAGAAATAGTGGATTCGACCCAAAAAAAAAAAACAAGCCCGCAGACCCCTAGTAATGGGACAAAAACAGATAAGGGATAGATTATTCCACTAAATTCTCTACTCCATTTAAACTGTTGGCAGAGGTTAGCCTCCAAATCGAGTTTTATATTCTTTTTACTTTAATACATATTGAACTCTAAACATTGTGTTTCTATGATATTTTGTATCTTTTAAATGTCTGGACAGTAATATTTAATGACTGCATTATAACTCAATTGGTTAGGGATAGCCTATAAATTCAAAATTTTTATACTTTTTAATTCATTGTTTATTTGAACATAGTAAATTGTTTTGTCCAGACTAGTTTATTCGTAAGTTTGTAATAACTTTAATGTTTATTTATGTATTTTTAAACTTTTCATCAACATAATGTATAGAACAGTTCAATTAATTCTTATAAATATTTTTGAGAACAGTATATCTAAGTCTTAACTTTTAATAAATCTTTCTTGTTAAGAGATTGCCAATGCTACTCACCCTTATCTGTTCCAGAATCTTGCGGATCTGTGGCTCGAAGCCCATGTCCAGCATCCTGTCAGCCTCATCTAGGACCAAGTAGGTGCACCTCTTAAGGTTTGTGTTACCGCGCTCCAACATGTCAATGAGACGCCCGGGAGTTGCGATACACACCTCCACTCCTCGCTCAAGATCACGCATCTGCAAACATCCAGACAACTATAAAATGGAAACTATAGACACTAGATTATCACAAATGAGCCTTCATACTTTGCAAAATAGTAGCTTATTTTCACTCTTGGGAATACCAGTGATATCACCTGTTGAGCTCCTCTTGCATCGGATAACCTTGTTTTCTAAAAATATTGGTGTGTCATGTTAAGTCACTAGGTCTGTGTGGGACCGACATTTTAACTGTGGGAAATAATTATCTACGGTAATAATTTTCTCATTTAGGCTTACACTTATTCTTCATTTTTATAATACTAACCCTAACATTTAACTTTACAATTTATTTCAATTAAAGTCATTTGATGAATAAATTAGAGACTAATTTGATCACTTGGAAATTAAAATTAAGTCTTGAAAATGTAAATGCAAGGGTGTGTAGGAATAAAATAGTTATATTGGATCAAGAAAAGCGATAAAGTCGTTGGATGAACTCTTGAGTTTAGTAAAATAAGGGATAGAAGAGATTTTGAAGCTTAAGCATATCCCACCTGAGGTCCCTTGGGTGCACCACCAAAGATGCAAGTGTTCCTGACATATGATGATGACCCAAAATCTTGGGCCACTGTCTGTATCTGCTGGGCCAGCTCTCGGGTAGGGGCCAGTATGAGGGCAATAGGGCCATCTCCCCGGGAGAGTCTCTCCTGGTTGTTGATGTGAATGGTCGCAGGGAGCATGTATGCCAGCGTTTTTCCCGAGCCTGTTTGAGCGATGCCCACCATGTCTCTGCCACTCATGGCGATAGGCCAGCCTTGGGCTTGAATGGACGTAGGCTCGGAGAAACCTTGCTTCCTGTGCACACACACATACACACTTGTTATTGGGGTATCTACTGTGGTCTTGACACAACATTCTCTGGCCATTAATTTATCATTGTGAAAGGAGAAGCCTCATTATCTTCTATAATAATTTATTTTGCCATACCTGGAATCAAATCCTTAACCCTTTAAACCAGGAGATACCCAAGCAAAGTTACAAACACCAAGTTCCCCCTATCCTGTACAGAGAACTGTTGATTCCTTTTAAAAAGGAAAATATTTTTCAAAAACTATTTGACTTCCACACTAATAATCAAGTTGTATTTATAATATAAAAAAAATCTTCAAACGAAAATGTTTTGATAAAACTGTGGGTGTGTAGAGCTTAAGATATTTTACATCATATGGCTATAAATTAAACTAAAAATGCTCACAAAATCTCATTCATGATGTACTCGGGAAAGTTAGCCTCCTCAAATCTTTGGATGGGATGGGGCAAATTGGAGCCCTTCAGAGTAATCTCCTTGCCAGCTCGGTAGCCCTCAACTTCAAAGTCTTGCCTAAATACACACAAATGTTTGGCACATTACAAATTCACTTTAAAATATTCAAATAATTTGCAAAATTATAAGCAAATACAAGCTGATTATTGTACCAGTAACTCTAGACACAAAGATAAAAACCTGTCATAAAACACACACAAATTATAAACAGCAGAGAGCAAGGAAATAATGTACTTTTGCTTTCAAAATAATTTATGTGAGTGACCAAAATGGCAAACTAATATTATAAATGTTACTTGTATTTCACCTGTAGGCAAGAATTAAACAAAGGATGGAGTTGATTTACTCCACTCCACCACAGTTAGCAAATGACTATTTTTGCTATATTACAGTTTATATTACATTTTATCATTAATACACTGAATAATATAAGCAAATTTTCAATAAAATCAAAATTAATGTTGATAAAAACTTATTACTGAATACAATTCTCAAATTAAAACACAAGTCACCTAAACCTCTTGTCCCACCCCCCTCCCCACAAGATTTTAAGTCTTTCCCTTCTACCCCCCTTGAATGATTTTATTGAGTATTTTTATGAATAATAATGTTATAGAATGTGAATAAACACGTTTTATTTGTTTTGATATAATCTACTAAGAATGATAAAATATAATACACAACTATAAACAAAATGAGTTTAAATCACATTGTAATTTACCGATTTAATGATGATTATTTCTTATTTTCAGTAAGCCTAAATTAACATTTTCCTGGATTTTTTTTATTCACCAAATTCGAGACTTATTTCAGTTTATTCCCAACCACTTCAAATTCCCGGCTAGTTCCAGTATTCCCAGCTGGTAGACCCTGTTATTCAAATTTGAAAGGTTAATTTCTAGGTTCCGGGTTATCAACAAGAAAAAAAGATAACCGTTTAGTTATCAATTTTTTAATTCACATGTTATATTTTATGTTAAAAATAACTTCAACTTAAATTTCTTACATTGTTTCATAGCTTTTAATAATTTCTTTTTACCCAATTTAAAACAATATTTTCAACATAATTTAAAGTACTTATTCTCCGTTTTGTAACGTTATTGACTAAATGTATTAGTGTATAGGCCTACATTAATACCTTTGAATACAGGCATCATATTTACTTGGAAAAGAAAAAAATACTTATCTTTTATGTATAAAATAAATTATTTTTATGATTATGTTATCGTATTTCAAAATATTTAACCAAATATATTTTTATCCACTGCGTGGGTGTATCATTGTAAATAAATCACATGGGTTAAGTTCGTCAGTCTACATTTTGAAGCTACGTTCATATGACCTTTGCTGAAAGTGAGAATATTTTTTTTAAGTGTAATAAAACAAATAAGCTGTGTGTCAGACCTCAAATAACAAATAAATATTGTCCTAAATTACTGTGGTTAACTATCAAATTCATATATTACCATACATTTTCATTACAGTTATCCAAAGTGACAGATGTCAACTGTTGGTGTAGGGATATATTAGGGATTATTTCTAATAACTTTTTGAGCTGTCATCCACATAGACTAAAGTTTTGAGTGTATTTTAAACAAGAAATCAAATTGAGGCATTCCGCGCACTACTAGCCTATGTGATATGGCAAAACTTAATCAAGAGAACAAAGTTTTTTTCTAAAATAAAGAATACCACCCTTGGCTCATACCTCCTTGTGTAATAATAAAAAATAAGTTATTTAGTAGGCCTATAGTGTAATAAGCGATCAAGAATCCACCCTTCAGTGTAAAATAACCTAGAAAAATCTTACTCAATAAACAGCATACCCTACTGAACATACCTGGCACTAATTTGAGGATGAGGAACATAAAAGTTCTTAGCGAAGGGACGGAGCTGGTTCATGTCCCAGTTGATCTTACGCAGACCACCTCCGGGCTGTTTCCCCTTCATGCCACCTTGAAAACCTCCTCCATAACTACCTCCAAAACTGCCTCCACCATTTGCGCCGCCGCGACGATCATTACCGCCGAACCTTCCACCAGCACCACCCTGGCGGTTATTACTGAAGTTACCACCCCCTCTGCGATCACCTCCACCGGAACCACTTCCCCTGGCATTGTTGCGAAATGACCTTCAAAAAAAAGGCTAAGTTTATTGCATTCATTCGGCTTTAATATCATTAATTGTTTTCAAAGATTTAACTTGCAAACTAGTACCTATTACAGAACAATGAGGTGGTCAATTTGTAAATAAAAACTTTAAGCGTTGGGTGCCTGAAATAATAGCACAAATAATCAATTATAGATTCATACAAAAATATATAATTTCTAAATGAGACGTCATAGAAGAAATGTATTCAACAAAATAAATATTTTTACTAAAATATTAAATTAAATAACAGCAATGTAATACTTACATTTTGAAACTCTGGGATTTTATTTTTTTACTATTTGCAGAATTATGTAAAGACGTTTGGGTAGGTCAACTTGTAATGATCTGCAACACAAAATTATATCAATAATACCTTAAAGTTACGATAAATTATGTACAAACTAGTTTCAAAGGATCAAAAATTAAATGATTAGTTAACAAAAACCTATATTAAGAAAATGTATTTAGTTTAAAAAAAATAACAATACAAGAAGCTAAAGTTTATAGTACTCACCCTCAGTGCAGCAAAATGGCGAAGAGATAGCGAAAGGAAGAAACGTCAAAAATAAATGTGCACAATCAACCAATGAATGTGCTGCAAAGACAAAATCATTTCAACCACCAGAGACCAGCACTGAAATGGAAGAGAAAGTCAATAAAAAAATATATTATGGTCAATGATGTATTAAAAAAAGTAAATTAGCTCGATACTACTGGAGGGATATGAGAAAAACATTTGCAATTGGCTAAAAAGTGTCGTTCAATCTTTTCGCCAATTTCGACTATGGTTGCAATCTTGTTGTTCTTCCTGTACTGAAACAGTTATTACTTTTAAATTACCAATCATCTATTTTTTGTCTATAAAGTAATATGTATTGTACATATTTATGATATTTACGAATTTTAGTAAACCAACTATCAAATTAAATACATCTTTATTATGTAAGTTATAAATTCGCATAAAATAGTTATTGTATGTTCAAATGTCTCATAGACGTATGTGAGAAAAAAGAGAAAGAAATATATACCCGATATTGTCTTTCTTTCTCACATGGTGTGCAGATGATGGTTCGAAAATTTCAGCAACAGAAATTTTCGAGGGTTCGTATTTATGAGTGTATTATATTTAATGTGATAAAAGGATTTCTAAAATGTAACAATATCATAAACATGTACAATATATGATTTTATACTTACGCTATTGTATTAAGAACTCGAAAACTAATTAGGTCACCTATTTCTCTTGCTCTCTCTCTCTCTATATATATATATATAGAGAGAGAGAGAGAGAGAGGGAGGGCGAAGTCATTTTAAAAAAATTAAAATACTTAACTGTGTTATTTGTTTATTAAATTATTTACTCCAACATAATATTTTCAGATCTTATCGAACCTTTTAAAAGTGCTTAATCATAGAACATTGTTTTATACCTTCATGAGATTTCATATTAATAACGCATCAGATCATAATGTTAATAGATATATATTTTTCTTAACAACAGCAAAACACATACAATCAAAGTAAAGTATAGCACCAACATTGCATAGCTGAGAATAAGAAGCGGAGAAACTAAGGAATGGCATAATGATATGGACCAGTTTTCTTTTAATTCAATGTTGTCTGTGCTAACAGTGTAAATATTGAGGTTTAAATTGTTAATAAATATATATGTAACGAATTATTAAATTTAAAACTCTTGCTAATTAATTTTCCAAGAATACTGTGTTTTAATTGAATTCTTCTTCCAAAAGGCTCTAACTAACACAGCAGTCACAGCTGCTTGAAAACAGCAAGGCAAGCTAGGGAGGCTCTGTTGAACTTGCCCAATGTCTAGTGATTTGCAACACATCCATTTCCACTCACTTACAAGTAATTGGCCAATGATAACTGGTTTTTACACCCCAGGTCATTCTGTGCATGTGAAGCAAGCTAAGCATTGTGCCAAGTAATGGAAAAAAAATTAAAGATCCCAATTGTTATTTATTAAGCTAATTTAGTATGGTTTAAGTCAAATCACATAGAATATATATATTATTATTATTACCGCGTCTTACTACCCGTTCGGGTTATACGCACTTACGCTAATGTGTAATGGTAGGGTAATTGTGAGATGAAATGAAGGACCTACAGTTTAACGTGGAATCCGAAGCACGTTGGAGGCCTGGCATTCCCCACATTCACAAGATGTCTTGTCAGAGGTGAAGGAAGGGTTTGGTAATCAGATAAATCTGTGCCGGGACCAAGGATTGAACCCCGGACGCCCAGCACATAAGTCCGACACCTTACCCCTAGACCACCAGGTCACTGTCCAATATATAAATAAATTAAATTAAATATAATAGTTGGTATACGTAAAAATCTTTAAATTATACACTAATTAATACATTGAGCTATGTTTAGGCATTCTAGTCAAATATATTATAGTCTAAGTGGGAAACATATTTACCCAATTTTTCAAATTTAGGCATTTCCCCACTGGTAGAGAGAGGAAGCGAAAGGAAAGGGGGCGGTGGCAGGTGACGAGGCTACTTTTACCGTAGTTGACGGTAATTCTTGTTTTTATTTAGTAGAAAGGATCCGTGGAGTTCTAATAGTGCTCTTTTAGTTTTTTGATCAATGGCGTATTCTGATAAAAAAAAAAAAGGTATGCTGTATTCTAAAAGTTACAGGGGAGATTTGGGGGTAGAGGAGCCTCAACCACCGTTGTCCAAGAAAGTCAAGAGATACATTTGATAATGTGTGCCTATAGAACAGTGGTGCTCGAACATTTATTATTGCATTCAGGCTATACCTAGCGAGTGACTACCAAACTGTTTGGCGAATTAGTGCCAACTCTTGTGGATAGAGAGTGTGAGTGGTCAGCACGATGACGCCTTTAGCCCTTAAACTCAAATTTCTATACCGGAGCCACTACTACTTGATTCGAGTAGCTCCTTATTTATCTAAAGTAAGCTGAGTCTAACCCGTTCCAGAGCCACTGCTTCCCAGATAATCTGAAGACTTCTCAGAAAGTCTGGAAGCAACGAGAATCCAACCCAGTACCTCTGGGTCCATAGCCAGAACCTTTGACCACTAGATCACATAGGTGGTCCTCAAATTGTAATTATATCTACATGGTTAGAAATATAAGTAAATATTAATGTCAGGGATAAGAATGGTATGGGTTTAATTTCTGGCGTTTCCAGATTATCTGAGGAGTTTAATGGCTGGAGGCGTCGTTTTGCTGACCATTCACACCCTCTATCCGCAAGAATTGACACTAATTCTCTAAACACTTTGGTAGCCACTCGGGCTGACACCATGGAGTTTCTTTTATATTTTGAGTGGATAGTAATCATTGATAAGAAGAGAATAGAGGAGTAGGGGGGCCTCAAAATTTCTTAAGATAACATAGGGTTAAAGGGAAATAGTAAACATTCAAGTATCACTGTTCAATAGGCACACATCTTCAAATATTTATTTTGAAATAATCACTTTACGTTCTTAGACAACGGTGGTTGAGGGTCCTCGACCCCAAAACTCCATTGCGCAACATTTAAAGTACTACATACCTATATACAAATAAACTAGAAATAAATTAAATCATGTTTTTTTTAACAGAAATAATAACCAATTACAGATTATACAAAGTCAGCCGCCATTACGTATGTTTACTCGCCCGCCCGAGTGATGATTAAAAAAGATATTGTTAATTCTTACTACCCAACTGGTTTTAATTATCTACAACTATGTAAAGATCCCCAATTTATTGCATCTGATCCTTAAGTTAGACATTTTGTTGACTTCATGAAAAATAAATACTTTCAACAGTGAGAAAACTTTATTTATCCCTATCGACCTACGTACTGTATATCGATTGTTTGTTTAGAATCAATTCAGGTAATCTTATCACTTAGTAAGCGCTCTCGAGTTTTAAGAATCAAATAACGACTTGCTAATCCATTATTTATTTTTCAATTGATTTTTATTATTTTTTAAAAATATGTTATTGAAGTAATTGTAAAAATTATTCAAATGTAGTCCTACCTTATAAAATGGCAATGAACATATTCGTGTTTTAAATAGAATGTATTCTCAGAAATCGTTATATATCGCAAGAATCAAATATATTTGCTTTCTACACAAAAATTGATAAGGGATATAAAAGAAAATAATAAAACATATCTAAGCATTATAGAGTTCACTATTTCCAATGTATGTTTAATTGTTAAGCATGTTTTAGTCTTTATTAAAAATATCCCGTTTGTATTTGTATTTTTGCTATCTTAATAAAATAAAATATCCTTTAATGATGATTAAAGTTGATCAAAGGATATATAGGCCTAATCTGTTTATTTCACATGTTTTTTAGAAACTTGACCCATTCTAACAACGCTTTTAAAAATAACTAAAAGAAGCTCAAATTTTGATTGATTTGATTTTTAAACAATGAGTTTAGATTGTTTAATTTGGCTGGATTTTAACCTGTATTTTGCGAGGGGGCTGGGTTGATCAAAATTTAAAGCATGATTGAAATAAACCTTTAGGCCTATATTGTGTAATGTGGGTAATTGTTTTATATATAATTTAGGTAAACTTTACAGTAGGTAAGCCACGAGAAGGCTTTATAACCGATATATATATATTGTTTATTGCAGTAGAATTTTTCAATACAGATTACTTTATGGGGAATCTTCTTTGGCATTGTGAATTTGAATAAATTTGTTAACCCACAAATATTGGTCAAATAATAAAAGGTATAGAAATGAAATTATAGGATAATATAAGTTATTTTTTATACCAGTCTGTACATTTTGAGTGTGACACCTATCAAAATTGCTTCAGACTCCCTTTTAGTCCTGCAGATATTTACTTTATAAAAACTAAAGCATGTTATTGCCTAAATCGAGGTTGAGAAAAGGTCTGTTAAACATAGAAATGCAGTTTTTTTTACTGTGTTAAACCCAAATAAAACCAACTTAATCAAATAATCTTGTTTTATTTCACAACAGAGAATGTTACCATATTTTAATATACAAGTTTGATAACTTAACCTACCATAGGTATTTTTAGTCATTCATGAAAATTTAAATCAAGCCAAATGGATCAGGAAATCACAAATAAATTATTTTTAAATAGTTTGAAAGACATAGATTAAGATAAGTTAAGAATGTACCGCTAAAAGCAGTAAATCTTTAAAGAGATAAGACAATGTGTCAGTAACAAAGTGGCCAACTACAATATTTAAGTGACCATAACTTTTAAAAGGTGCTTAGTTCGATTGCCACTTGCTCAAAAATTTTCAATACTAATTATAGAGATCTATTAAAATATTCAATGACATTTATACCACAAGAATATGTTTTTTAATATTAACTCTGAATTGAATTACATTCATTTCAATGCCGTACACAAAATAAACTCGTCTCAAGGTGTTCCTTAAGTTATGTTAAAGCCAGTTTTCACAAACAAGAAATTTGTTCATCTTAGACAAAAAACATTTACCTTATTCTTAAAAAAATTTCTTATCATGGAACAAAAATATATAACCACACATGCTATACAATGGATATTTTTTAACTATCATAATACTGTATAACATACAAGAAATGCACTTTGAAGGAAACCTACAGAAGAGTCGGACAACTTCCTCGACTCCTAGGAAGATGCTTTATCTATCGCTGTCACAAGGGTCGCAAACACCATCACATCATGTCATGGTTAATAAGTAGCAGACACACTGCTGCTAATTTGGTAAATCAATCAATATTCCTAGCTAAACCTTAATTAAAAACGTAATCGACTATAGATAAAATGTAACTCTTGGGTACAATCTTTTATGAGACTGCACTACAATATTTTGAAATGCTTTATTTTGTCATTTCCAATGAGAAAGGTTGGCGGAGAAGTGATTCCCCGTTCACTAACAAACCACTCCATCGCTTCCAGGTACAAGAACTAGACTAATTAATTTTACTTACCTAACAACTTTACATTGCCAAGTCAATTAAACAAAACCAGAAATAAAGTAGCGACATCAAAACGAAGACAAAACTCTGTCGGTAAAAATTACATAGTTTTAAATAAAAGGAAAACTTAAAAAAAGAGTATAAAAATGTAAACATTTGTTGAAGAGATTTTACTCCAACTTAGTTCTGCATTTTATCTTCTGCAGACCTGCAGAAATTATTAAAATATATATACCCCTTCATTTATCAGTCTTTATGAGAAAAATATCACTAAATCTACACATTGAAAAATTACGCAAGTATGATCCCAATTTAATCAGAATACTGTGCATCGTTGTCTCAACGCGGTTCTACCGACCTTTCTCTTGGACTCCAAACTTATGTTAAAGATAGTATCCACTACATCTTACATATCACAGTACAAAGTGTAATTGAGTTACAAGAAACCATCAGGAAATGGCTTCCAAAAATTACGTTAAGTTACAATTTATCATACATTATTTATTTTGAACTAGAGTATTTTTTAAACGCTACTATTTACACGACCCTTGAGGGTGGACAGATCTTTAGAGGGGGTTAAGGAACATCAAACAACCTTTTCAGTAAAAAAAACCCATAAAACTCAACAAGACTTTATATAAAGCATCGTTAAGACACACACAGCACACATACTTCAATAAATACTTTGTGCCCATCAGGTTATCTTCTAACGATGCCTCGATTAAGTTAATAAATAATAGGATAGGCACTGGAAAGAACGCAGCGCACACAACATTCTAGACAAATATACACCAAATGTTCCTTCAACATCTTTAAACGTATATAAATATGTGTGCTCTCAAGTACACTGCATCCTACAATGTACAGTAGGTTCGTTCCCAGCAGCGGGCCTTAGATTATTATTTAATATTACTATGACATAAAAAATAAAAAAGTTTTGCCCCCAACCCACCCCCCTTCTGAATGTTTCGTGCATCTCAACAGCATACAGAAATATTATGTAATCCTACAAACAGTTAATAGACTTGGGATATATAAAACAAAGTAATTGTGAAACTAAAGTGGAATGTGGCCATCAACTTGTGAATATTATATTAGCTCAACATCAAAATACTGAGAGAAAAAAACAAACAAAAAATAGAGGAAGTGACCAAGACTCCCACACACCAATAATAATACGATTAAATATAGCAAGTCTAATTACAACCAAACAAAGCAATTGACGAGCGACGTGGACCGCTGTTGAGTGGGCGCAAGTCGCATCAGAAGAGGGCTGGGTTGGGGGCTTATTGTTGTACGGCAGCGGGCTGACTATAACCGTATGCATATGCCGGGACTGGCTGGTGGTGATATTGGCCAAACGGGTTGGCGGTTATGTTCTGGTAGGCGCAAGGGTTGGTTTGTGGAGGTGGACGTGTTGACTGAAAGAACTTGCTGTTTAGGATGCTCTGCATGTTTGCGTCCGTCTGTGCAGCCTGCATCATGAACGGTGGCGGAACTGAATACATCCCGTGGTGCGGAGATTGAGAACCTCCACTGCCACTACCATAGCTCTGGCTCTGAACCACGGTTATATCGTTGGCCCTGGTACCCTCCGCGCATACCTTGATTCCCATAGGAGCGGCCGCCAGTGGCTCCACCGTTCTGTTGCATATACCCGTTCTGCTGTCCTTGCCCATAGCCGTTTTGTTGATTGTAGCCATTCTGATGTGTGTATCCACCACCATTCTGGTTGTACCCACTATGGTAGTTGTTACCTCGATAACTGCCCTCCTGCCCGCCAGTGTTAGGTCTCATGCCATTAGGGTTGTTATAGCGAGGAGGGCCTGCGCGGAACTCCTGAGAGGAGACTGACTGGGTGCTCTGTCCCCACGTTGGAGAGCCTCCCCCACTCTTCCCCATTGTTTGACCCCCAGACATATTGGAATCTTTGTTGCGGTTATTCCAGCGGTTGCGACCTGCAAAAGAAATTTCAACTAAAACTCTGCATGTTAACATTTTAAATACATTATTACCTCCCATAGGTCAGGAACCTCCAATACCACAAGATCTGAGCTTGCTAAACTGCTCCCTCTTAAGTATAATTTAAAAAGTTGGGTTTATATTTCCTCTTCCCCCCTGATGGAAGAGGTATGACTTTGGGAAGGGCTTGGTAATGATTCATGGATGAGGAGAATATATAAGTGTGGATAAAAATGAAGTTGGAAAGCAATGGAGAAGGCTTAAGAGGAGTTGTAATGAGAATCAAGAGTATGTATGAGGAGAACAAGAGTTGGAAAGAGAATGAAGAGTATGTATGAGGAGAACAAGAGTTGGAAAGAGAATGAAGAGTATGTATGAGGAGAACATGAGTTGGAAAGAGAATGAAGAGTATGTATGAGGAGAACATGAGTTGGAAAGAGAATGAAGAGTATGTATGAGGAGAACATGAGTTGGAAAGAAAATGAAGAGTATGTATGAGAACTTATGAGTTGTTAAGAGACCGAGAAGTGGCAGACAGAGTGGTTCTAAATAAAAAATGTAGTGAAGCAGGCCAACACACTGCGTGATGTAAGCCGATGTCTTGAAGCAGGGTATCCAGCCAAACTATATTTTAAAATTCTCTGACTTTTCAATTTTTTTTAGTCACTATGCATTAAACAATATTTTACTAAGATCCCAACTCAATGTAATATTATTTCTAGACACAAATATTCTGAAATTGTAAAGCTCTATGCAGGTGTTAAAAGATCCAGCCTAAAGTGATGGATTATTGGGTAGTGCAGTATAAGTTAGAATTCTATGAAATATTGATACAGTAATTAAGATCACCTAGAACCAGTACAGTTTAAAATTATTGTGAGACTGCAAGGAAAATCAAGAGATGAGTGGAGCAGATTACAGAAAATGTGCTGATGAATGGAGAAGATTGGTAGAAGTAAAGAGGCATTCTTAACAAACTGACTGACTGACACAGACTGGTGGTTGACAGTTGATAAATCAAATGTGTACTTATGTTTCTTCACACTTTCTTACTATGATAATTTTCACAATTTGAAAGAATTTTTAAATTTTACCACTTACATACATAACATTATGATGTTTCTGTTCAAATATTCAAGACACAAATTTCTAAAAACTTAATTACTTTCAAAGATACTTCCCCTTCAAAGAAATTGAATACTATACATGTGGTCTAAATCAGTGTGGTTATTTTTAAATTAACAAACAGTTTTGCGAATACATATTTATTCTTATTGTTCACCTCCAAAGGTCGCCTTGGCCAAGTTGGCCATCTCAACAAGTTTAGGGTTGATCTTCTGGTCAGCCTCCTCTAGGACAGCTATTAAATCTTTGGCCTGACGAGCGTTGTTAGGCGTAAAGAAAGCATAAGCTGTCCCACTCAGGTTACAACGGCCCGTACGCCCGATGCGGTGGATGTAGTCCTCAGAAGTGTTGGGATAGTCAAAATTGACCACGTACTTTACATCCTCCACATCTAGAAACCATCGGAACGATTCTTTGTATATTAAATGTAACAAATTTATAAGTTCATAATCTGCAAACAGAGATGTATTTGGTGTTAATTCCCTGATATTTATTTTACAAAGATTCAAATATTTCAAATGCAAATAGATTGATCACCATATAGGTTCTGATGAAATTTTAATTTGAATCTGAAAATCATGCTTTAATGATTATTAGATGTTTTACAAAAGTTAATAATGATCTTTTATCATAATATAATAGAAAATTTCTGAATTTTTATTCTTCAACAAAGTAATGTGGCCATATTTTCATTTTATTTCAACAAGGGTGTTCAAAATCCACCATAAAAGAATATTTTGAATTGAATATATGAAACATTTTCATGGGAAGTTCTTTTAATCTATGTTCAGTTCTTATGTATATTTAAATGTATACATTAAATAAAATAAGTTGTAAATTTATTTAGTGAATTCAATTAAAGATATTTCCAAATGATATTTGTTTCTAGTTAGTAATCTTGGCTGTAATTTAGAATATGTGAGCTCAGAATAGCGTATAGAAGCACACATGATTATTCATGGACAATTATTATCTTTTCATCATCACTCAAAATAACTGTGGAATAAGATAAAAGTTTGACAAGCAACTTACCCAAACCTCTGGCAGCCACATCTGTTGCGACCAGAATTGATGACTTGCCACTCCTGAATTCTGAATAAACAAAAAGCAGTCATGTTAAAAATCACTTGAATATGGTGCTTACTTAAAACTACCAGACAATCTAGGAATTTCAGGCTTTTTAAAAGATTTAATTAATTTAAGAACTTGATTTGTGGTAAATAAAATTGTTGGAATTTAATAAATAATTTCAGTATCTTTTCCCACCATAGCTTGCTACCGGTTCAGGTTATACGCCTATGTACTAATTATGCTAACGAGATAAAAACTAGGAAGGTTGAATTTAAAGTAAGTGTACTCTCATTTGGGCGGGAGAGTTGGATATTATTTAGAAAACCCACCCTCAGTAAAATTGGCCATGATTTGAAGCACAAACCCCTAATTTTGAAACATGTAAGTCACGATTGGCTAGCTTAGTTCTCTCATCTCGCACACAATTAAATGCCTAATTTTGAAACTTCTGCGCTGCGAAAAATGACATCACATGATCCAATAGCGAGCGGATTCTACCCGCCAGACTCACTGTGTGAGACAGGCCTTATGTGTTGAGTAGAGCATAAAATAAAATGGATGCCATCAGCCTATTTTCGTTGCAACCTTCTGAGTGTGATTTTGTTTAAATAAACCTACCATTGTACAAAATAGGTTAACAAAAGAAAAAAATATGATTGCTTTGTACACTATTCAACCATTGAATAAAATATTTGTTTGGATGTAAATATAATCTTATATTTAAATGGTTTCAAACTTATTTAACTGCCAATTTGCCTGAGTCGGTAGATTAAAGTTATCATAATTTAGAGTTTGCGTGCTCAAGTCATATAATCTCTCTTTTTTTTTTTAGAATTATTCATTTTAAATTTGAAGAGCTCAATAAACTTGATGCTACAGAACTTTTAGCTGAGTAGCTCAAAATATACCAAGACCTAGCCTTACATCACTCATTTCTACAAAATTATTAACCCCTCCTCACTAGATTTGATAGGACACTATTTTAAATAAAGCCTTGTGTCCCAAATAGTAAAGATTTACTTAGGAACATCCCTATTTTCTTTAATAGACCTTCCTTGGCTACCATCTTTAATTTATCCACTCCAACTTCAATAGGCCTGTCCCTTATATTATTCCAAACCATACAATTATTCCAATTATTCAATATGAGCTTAAATGTCAAATGAGGAACCTGTTGAGAAAAAGGGACCCCATGCTGTAACAAGCCTGTCCACTAACAAACATACAGAAATCAGTACAATAGACAAGTGACAAGGACCACCTCACTCTTGTACTAGATTTAGGCCTCCGGACCACCCCCTCAAGCAACACATCACCCCCCGGACCACCC
>CABFOV010001401.1:75834-91827 GCA_902141375.1 Timema poppense
CCAGACCATCCTCTCAAGCAACACATCACCCCCCAGACCATCCTCTCAAGCAACACATCACCCCCCAGACCATCCTCTCAAGCAATCCCACCCTAAAGACCATGGTATCAGGCCCTACATCAACTATCTGACCCACACTTCACTGACACTTTACCAAAAACCAAGAATATAAATTTCAATGAACAATAAGCAATCAAATCCCTTCAAGGCAACAAGGATATTATTATTATTAGCACCGCGTCTTACTACCTGTTCGGGTTGTACGCACTTACGCTAATGTGCAAAGGCAGGGTAGGGTGATTGTGAGATGAAATGGGTGGACCTACAGTTTAACATGGAATCCGAACCACAGTGGAGGCCTGGCATTCCTCACATTCACAAGATGTCTTGTCAGAGGTGAAAGGGTTTGGTAATCAGATAAATCTGGGCCGGGACCGAGGATTGAACCCCGGCCGCCAGCACAGAAGTCCGACACCTTACCCCTAGACCACCAGGTCACCAAGGATATTGTTAATATTCTGTCTGCCGATGAGGATCTCCAACAGTTTTCAATTACCCCAACTACGACAAGGAGACCCAAAAGAAACCAGATTGAAAGTGCATGGCATGGCTGTTCCTAGGCACAGTAGATAGTTTTACCGCGGGTCTACTAGAGATCTTCCCAAATCAGATGTCTGTAGAAGGTTACGTTTGATTATAGTGTTTTTCTCAACTGTTATGGTTGGCTGCCTTCGAAATGGTTATGGCAGATTTAAAGGAACAAAGAGTGTGTTTGAAATTTTGCTTCTTGCTTGAAAAATCAGCAACAGAAGCTTACCAAGTGCTTCAACAGGATTCAAGAAGGATGTTATGAGCCGCACACAACTTTTCAAGTGGTTTGGGCAGTTTAAACGTGGTGAGATTAGTGTGTATAATCATACTATCTCCAAATAACGAAACCATTAAAAAAAATCCACCAAAAAATCTACGAGGATTGTAGTTTCACAGTAGACGAAATTTCGGAAGACACAAAAGTCAGTTGGAGTTCGTGCCAGCGGATTTTGACTGAGGATTTACAAATGATACATACTTCCGATAAGTTTGTTCCTCACCTGCTCACACAGGATTATAAAACCATTTGCTTGAATTTGAGCCAGGACTTGAAAAATCAGATTGAGAGGGACCTAAACTTTTTGACCAAGGTCATTCCAGATGATGTGAGTTGGTGGTAAGGACATGACCCCGAAACCAAGCAAGGGTTTAGCCAGTGGAAGACCTCCAACTTCCCCCGACCAAAAAAAAGAAAGACAAGTCAAATGTTTAGACGATGATCATTGTTTTTTATCAATGTTCGTGGAATTGTTGTTCACCAGTAATATGTCCCGCCTGGTCATCAGACTGTTAATCAGCACTTTTATTTGGGAGTGTTAAGACGTTTGAGGGAGTATGTGCAATTGGCAATCAGGTGACTGGTTCCTTAACCATGACAACACCCGAGAGTGAAAAAATCCTAAAAGGGAAGCATTTAGATGATGTGGAGGCTCTAAAAACAGCTTCGCAGAGGGCAATGGACGATATCAAAGTTGAAGAGTTCCAAAGGGACTCCAAACAGTGGGAAAAAATACTGGACAAGTGCATCACATCTAATGGAGAGTACTTTGAAGGAGACTGAAAGAATCTTGTAAAAAAACTTATTAAAATCAACCTAATTGAACACAAAATATCAAACTAATTTTACAAAAATATCCTAGTTTGTTTGAGTTTGTGCTTGTAAAATACATTTAAAAATGCTAAATTGAACTTTAAAAAATGCTGATATTCAATTTAATGTGCTAATAAAAGGTTGTAAAAACTTTTCCTGTGATATTTCGTATCTAATTAGAGGAATATTTAGTATCTATTTAGATGGTACCATTCTAATTATTTCTGCCAATTTTAGCCATAAAAGGGCCAATAATGATTATGTATGCTAACTGGTAAAAATATGTGTAGTTTCAATTGACAAAATTTACCTCTATGCGCATCTCAAGACCAACTAGTCTATTTTAAGAAGAAAAAAATTAATTTCTTGTTTAGACAAATTTAAATGTTTTGACATTCATTGTTACTGGCTAAATAAATATTTCATAAAAACAGTGATACTTGGTGTCTAGGGATTTGTCACTCAATCAGCCCAGTGACAGACTATATTCACTGGCATCAATCATTATTATAGTTGGGCCAAATCCCTCCAATTTATTAACATAAAGATTTAGAGGGATAGTAAAAAATACATGTAACTATATAGTAACCTTACAGGATTTTAAATCACTTATCTGGGGCCTGATTGTTAGGTTCATCTTATAGTTATAATTGGTTCTGAGCCACCAATAGGCAGTAGAGTAGACTTCTATAAAACAGATTTCACATGAAAAATTGTTTAAAAAAAAGGGATGCGAGACTCAAGGCCTTGGAAAAGTAGGACTGCCAATTTGATTAAAAAAAGTAAAACATGTTAAACACTATATTCACCTCATAGTACCAAAATAAGATAATTATTAAAAACATTTCAATTAAGAACAATGTTATTGGGCCTATAGAAAAAATAAGAAAAATGCTCAACTATCATCAAATCCCCTTTTACACAAAATGATTTATAACTCAAATTAATATAGTTAGCTATAAAAATTAGCTCTAGTTTAGTTAATATTTGGTTAACCTGTTTAAAATCAATGTTGATATTATTTATTGCAATATATATTTTACAAAACTTACCATAATTAAATTATATTAAAGCATTTACCATTTCATATTGTTTGCTAGAAATATTATTTTGATTTGAAAGTATCAGCATCAACTTAACATTACAAGTTATATTGAAGTAAATTTCCCAATAAAAAGGAAGCCAACCTGAAAAGTTAGTTAGGTTAAAACTGGATGTAAACAAATACACTTGTGTTTTCTTTAAACTTCTCACTTCTTCAAACTTCCACAGTTGCACGTGGTTTTGAATTTTCGGAAATATTTATTTTTCACATAAAGAGACATTAATGAAAAATAAATATTTTCAAAAATTCAAACTAATGTGCTACGGTGGAAGTTTTGAAGAAGTGGAAAGTGTAACAGATTAAGAAGACATTAAGAGAAGTTTTATTTGTTCCTATCTAGGCCAGACCTAACTATCCTTTCAGGTTGGCTTCCTTCACAATCACTCACTTTACATCATTTTACAGTGTTCCTTCACTATCACTTACTTTATGTCATTTTACAGTGTTCCTACACTCTTGTTATACATTTCCAAGCCATCATGTAATTTTTTTTATGATTGTTAATGTCCTTAAAGACACGAGTGTGAACATTTTAATTATTTTTTTATTAGATTTGTTCTTATTTTAAAATTATGTTTTATAAGTGTTATTTCTAATTCAAAACCAGATATTTTCATTAGTTAACCTCGTTTTTTCGAGAGTATTTACTCTTTATAAATATGAGTGTCATTCATATTTTAATAACGTGTTTTAATATACTTTTTAACAGTTTAAAATTATGAATATACACAAACTCGAGAATTTTTAGAAATACTCAACTCTAATGAAAAAACCCAAGCTCACAGACACCTAATTTAAAATATGTTTTTAGCATATGGTTCGATGGTGACATCTACACAGTAAATAGTTGAACTGTGAGGTAAATCTTACCTGATAGAACGTAGTCCCTCTCAGGCTGCGACTTATCTCCGTGAATACTGATAGCAGGCCAACTAAACAATCAACCCAGTACAATCTTACTAACCGAAATATTATTACTAACAGCCAAAATAAACAAATGATGATCATGTGTGGTTAGCTTAAGTCTTGGTTCCGTATGAGTGAAATGTGTTATCTTAAAAAACTTGGTTTATAATTGATTTAAATAACTCCAGGTATAGTACTTATGAGTAATGCTTATCCCTTCTGCTAAAGCTCATTGCAGAGTCGACATTTTTTATGACTAATTATTGGGGGGAAAGTAGGGTCCAGCCATTTTATGAAACTTACTGTATCGGTTCGAGAATTCAATGATTTTCTCCTAAAATTACCCTTTCAAGAACTGTTCCTGATATTATGACAGTAACAGTGGTCAACTAACACTATTTTTAAAGTAAAAGTTTAGTATAGTTTTCATTCCTTACACACATTATTTCCCCCTCTATAAAACAAACTTTTCATAACTTGGACAGATCCCGCGCCTTTTGTAAGAATTATCGAGAGTTGATTGTATTGTAGTAGACCTTTTAAAAAAAAGCTCCCCTTTTGAGGTACAATATATTTTAAACATACAATTTTCTTAAATCGATTCTTTACTGCTTCACTTCCAACTTGGTAGTAACTTTTTAATATCCATATTTGAACACTCATTTCTGGCTTCAAACTAAACAGTGCTCCAGGAAACAAAAAGAACTCGCAGCTCTTGTTCTAGCAGTTACTGCTGACTCATCAGTCATCTTTTTTGTTATTTAGCAAACTAGGTGGCTGGGATGGGGTTATTTTACCACTTGTGGAGGGACAAACAAATTGAGAGGCGTGTGACTTATTGTGTTGTCTATCCGACAGTTGTTTTTGTTGGATTCAGCAAGTGAAAGATTAATATTCCACTATCTTTTGGAGTGTGGAAATGAGAAGATGGGAGGGGGCAGGGGTCTGGAAGTAGCCTGCCAAGGTCCACCATTTGAGGTATCAATGTGTGTTTGCTAGACAGGGAGTAGAGTATACGGGGTGTCAAACCTTGAGAACATTTAAGTGACTTAAAAGTTTCACACCTAGATAATATTTTGCAGTTTCATACTCGGGAGCAAATTGAAGAGGTGCCAAACATTATGTCTTGTAGTATTTTTTGCACAATGCAAATAATTTCCATCAAAAATGTAATAAGATCAATTATTTTATTAACTGTATTATTAGATATTGATTCAAAATTTTGTTATTTGATTAGATAAAAAATGCTATTCACAAACACTATTTATTTTACTATGTTATTTTTTATTACCTTTAGCAATGTTTTTTTACCACGTCTAATACTCATTCTGATTATATCCTTATGTATTAATTACTCTAGTGTGTTAGAAATGAGGAAGATTGAATTTAGAAGTATACCTGCATTTGAGGGGATAGAGTGGAAACAACTTAGAAAAACCACCCTTACTACACCCGGCCAGGATCAAACTAAATATCCCCGTCATCTATTGCGAGAGTGATGCTTTAGACCATGCAGACACTGAAGTGAGTTTTAATAATATTATAACTTTAACAAGTCTAAACATATAGGTTCGGAAATCAATATTTTTTTAAATCTAAGACTATGCTAAAGAATAATTTTAAAATTTCTCGTTCCTGTCCTGAATCCTGATAATTTAACTCATTTCCCGCCTCGAAATAGAAACAGTCATTCCCGTCCATCCCTAATTGTAAGTATAACTCCTGTAATGGATTCATGTATAAACCATGAACACTAATACACATTTTTCACTCCCGCTACAGAAACTAGACTCGGCACTCACATTTAGCACTAGCAAACCTCTAAAAATAAAAATTACTCACCCTTCACGCCTGATTGCTTTGGTTATGTCGTCAACCTTCTTCTTTGTTTCTACAAAGATTATCGTTTTGTTCCCCCTTTCTGCGCCAACCTCGCGCAAGAGCTTGGATAACCTGGAAAATGAACAATATTGTTGCAATGATACATCTGCTAGCTCAATAAAGATAATTTAGATATATATCACCAAGTTAACCCCTGGGTCTAAGGAGGGAGCAGTAACTCACTTGCCCTCCTTCTCGTGTTCCTGGCAGACGTCCACAATCTGCACAATGTTGTGATTGGCGGCAAGTTGCAGTGATCCAATGTTGATTTGAATATAGTCTGTGAGGAAATCTTCTGCGAGAGCCTGAACTTCCTTGGGCCATGTCGCCGACCACATTAACACCTGCCGGTCCGGCTGATGGTAACCATACACCACAGGTAATTATGTCAACAATCAAACTGTCAAATAAATAGCTCCTGCATTTTAAAAACTAATCAATTAAATAGCCCCAACATTTTAAAAACTATCTTACTACTACCATTTTCAATACCTTGATTATTAGCTCTGAAAATACCAATGAATTAAAGTTTTGACACTCAGAACAAAATAGCAATATTCAGTTTTAGGTAATTTTTCATGCTGACCATAACATTTATTGTCCTTTCATAGTTTCACTAAAGTAGGCATCAGAAAATTGTAAATGTATTCAAGATGAGCTATGTATTTTAGCATCTTGTGCAAACCAATCATGCTGTTTTGTGTAAGTGTTTGGAGGCCTAATTTCATCCATTAAAGTATCAAGTATAGTGCCAGGAAGTCAGTAAATGGGTCATGAAAGTATGTGTGATGTTCGTAAGCAATAGACAAGCTTATGAATGTCACTAAGTGTCACCATTATTCAGGTTGATTACAGTTTAGGGAGTAGATGCTAAGTAGCGTATACACACTTCAGTGCTTAAATAGTGACCATGCTTTGATGAGTGTACTACTGAAGGGCAGTATGGTTGTGCAATTTTTGTGGGTCATGACTTCTTCCAAAGGCTACATAAAGAAGTGTTTCCATAAAGAAGTGTTTCCATAAAGCGGTCTAGTAAATAACTGGGTCGATAAATTCACTCATGGATGCTCGGTAGTCACAGATGAAGATAGCCAAGGTCACCTTGTTGAAATTGAGACATGAACAGCATGGCAAGTGAAAAAGACATTTAGAGCCGAAAGGCCAAAGCTAGTGTTCATAGTTTAGCCTACATCATAATGCATGATCGTTTGAAAGTGTGTGAGTGCACACGCTCAATGTTTGTGACCAGAAAACTTATTCAGAAACAAAAAATGGACCAAATGGGGTTATCCTTACAACATCTGTCAGAATAAATCAAAGTTTGCTTCAATGCAATAGAACCATCCCAAAACCTCACCCAAAATATTTAAGATTATGTTTTGGGTTTCTCAAGGAGTAGGGATGGGTTGTGGAACCACTAGGACTAGAATGGACTGCCGATGACGGGGAGATTGAGGTTCGATTCCGGTTGAGAGCATTGAGAGAGATTTCAACTCTCATTCCAAACAAATGTGGGTGCACGTCCTCTATAATCAACCATCTTCATCTCTAAAACATTAGCGTAATATCCCGAAAGAGCAGAAGACGCAGTGCTAAAAAAACTAGGCTGAGAGCAGGTACGAATACTGTAACTGTGACAAAATGGAGCAGGTAAAAGGAACAGGTCTAGTGGTGGAGCAGTAACAAATTGCTCTTGCTCCACTAAAGGAGAAGTTTTTTCCATCTCTATCAGGGAGTACTCTTAAGTCCATTTCCAGAAACGATGTGAAAATGTTAATGCTGCATCATACTGTGAAGTTCTGCCAAAGCCAGAATTTGTTTTGGAGAGAAGTCGAAGTTATGCAGCATCACACACCCCCACAGAGAACTTAATGGACATTCACCTTACAGTCCCGACTTGGTCCCTAGCAAGTTCCACTTGTTCCAATTGGAAAGAAAAGAACAAACTTTTGTTATAAAATTTCACTGGTGACAAAGGGATTTAGGGTGAGGTGTGAATGTGAGCGAGAAAGAAATCAAAGAGTTCTAGGCTGTGTGTTTTGAGGCAATGGTCAAGAGATGGGATATGTATTTTTTTAGAACCGCATCTTACTACTTATTTAGGTTATACATTGATAAGTGTATTGATATTGAAGATTACATTGAGAAATAAAAATAAAATGTAATAATGAATGTTTTTCAAGTAGATATCTTAGATTTTTAAGAAACATTTTGTACCTATTTACTTGTTTCCCCAAAATATAGAATATTTTAAGAAAATACAATTTTTTTAAGGACAAAATTGATGATATTTTACTATTTTTAGTGTTATTTTATCACTAGTAGTGCCAATTTGAATACATGAGATATTCTATAAGCTAAGTTTGAATATTTTTTGTTAGTTGTACACATAACAAAATATTATTTTTCACTTTACACACTAAAATCTTAGAAAATATTTTATTGGTCAAGTTTATAAATATTACATTCTATACTGATGATTAATTTATCAGTTGCAACATGTATGCATGAATGTTGTAATAAATGGATCATAAGAAAGTGTTAACATTGAGTTATTATTTCTATTATATTTTGTTCATAATTTTTTCCAAGATTCTAATTGAGAATTTGAAGGTAAACTTGAGATTTGGATTAGTAAAATAGTTGATTCGACCCAAATCTAACAATAACCAAGCCAAACAGATTATTTAAGCTGTCAATTTCTAAGCCAAGTCAAAGTTTTGCAAGACCACAGTGTTGATAGCTGACGACCACAGAAAATTCAGATATTAGTTTGGTGTGTAATGAATAACATACAGACTCACACTTCATGTCAAAGAGTTGCACTCACCCTGATCTGCTCGATAATCTTGCGGATCTGCGGCTCGAAGCCCATGTCCAGCATCCTGTCGGCCTCGTCTAGGACCAGGTAGGTACAGCGCCGAAGGTTCGTAATACCTCTCTCCAGGAAGTCTATCAGTCGACCAGGAGTTGCTATCACAATCTCCACACCACGCTCAAGGTCACGAGCCTTGAAATAAAACACAAACAGGATGTCCAGCCAAATAGTATTTTAAAATTCCCCACCTTTTCAAGAGGAAATTTACAAATTTTACAATCACTTTATATTCAAACATGAAACCTGGGTCGGGGGATTGGGCGGTGACTATCAATTTCTCTAAGGGGCAACTATTACCTCTTTGTCCATTGGCGGCAGTGTATAGTGTGAACTGTGTTCTTTTAATTGTAAAGGCATATTGTGTTTGTCCCCCTTTTATGTGTTTCTATCCACCTTTCCTATACCCTCTTCCAAATATAATGAACAACATTTATAATTTAATTTTGTAGTTTAACCCTTGAGTGCCAACATTGCTCAGAGCGATGCGCAAAATATTTGCTAAAATTGCCAGCGGTGCTCACAGCGATCCCATGTTTTCAAACTCTTAGTTCAGTATTAAGTCAACAGATAGAGTAGATTTTATTTCCACTGCATTCTAGTATGTTCAAGCTACTTTTATTTGCCTTTGCACTTCGATATATCGAATATAAAAATTATTTTCTAACTTTATGAGTTTTATTTTTGGCCTTGTTTGTAAACATGGCTCCTAAGCCAAGTGAAATATCGGAACAAGTATAAGTGGCAGCTGACATTGATAATGTGAGTGTGAATAAGAGTGATTCCTATTGGGATGAGATTAATCTTGATCAGGATAATCCACCACCTCTTCATATTTATGCAGAAGTATTAGGTTTGAAGTTCACACACCCTCTTCTGATTTCAAGCCAATTATTTATTTTAGACTATTTTACTATAACCCTGCTAAAGTTGATGACTGATACAGATGTTATGCATAACATCAACTTTTTTAAATCTTTTTATTTACTCAGTTTTTATGTTATTTTAAGTGATTTATTCTATTTAAATTTTCAAAGTTTAAAAGTAAAATTAAAGTTAAAAAGTATGTTTGATATTGAAAAACAATATTTATAACCAAAACATTTTTTAATAAAGTCTATTTTAGGGTTATTACAGTATTATTGAAAATAATTCCCAGTTTGGTTTTATAATTTATTAGGGCCATTATTTGCTTATTTTTTTATTTCTCAAATTTTCGAGATTCATTTTTTAACTTCCGAGAAGAGATTTTTTCTTGAATTATTGAGATATTTTTAGTCTCACACTTACCTAGTTCTAAGTACCGTATTGGCCCGAAAATAAGCAGAAATTTTTTCCAAGAAACACCTCTCATAAAACTAATGTGTCCTATAATCGCACTATTAGATAATACACATTCAATTTTGTACCTATGGGATATGCATGTTGTTAAATCAATATATCTCGCCACTGCTATTTAAAAATAGTTGAACCATGATACTTGGCAAAGTTATTTAAAAAGAGATGAACCATGACACTTGGCAAAGTTATTTAAAAATAGATGAACTATGACAGTTGGCAAAGTTATTTAAATATAGATGAAGAATTACCATCTTATTTGTGTGTACAATATTTGAGCCATAATGGCTGCAAAATAAAATTATCTTTTCAGCGCATTCTATCGGCAATATATCCTTTTGGTAAAGTGAGCTTAAATATTTCTAGTGAGATTTTGTTTCGGTATGTTGGTCAACATTTATTTTAATGTGAGAACAATAACTTAGCATAAGTATTAAATGGTCAACATTTATTCTATTGTGAGAATAATAATTTAGTGTGTGTATTATCATTATTAGCACCTTGTCTTACTACCCGTTCGGGTTATACGCACTTACGCTAATGTGTAATGGTAGGGTGATTGTGATATGAAATGAAGGACCTACAAGTTTAACGTGGAATCTGAACCACGGTGGTGGCCTGGCATTCCCTTCAATAAATTTAAGGTATGGAGTGTGGAGTTGTTCGGCTTGTTTCATATTAAGTTTTTTTTAATCTCGTTTTTAACGATTCAAGATTCTAGGAACTTCTTCCCAATATGAAAAATTGTGCCTCGTGGTTATATTACCTGCGGACCTTTGGGTGCCCCGCCGAATATGCAAGTGTTCCGAATTAATGAGGAAGAGCCAAAGTCTCGGGCGACAGTCTGAATCTGCTGAGCCAGCTCCCGAGTAGGGGCCAAGATGAGGACAATGGGGCCATCTCCTCGATTTAAACGCTGCTGGTTGTTAATATGGACAGTCGCAGGCAACATGTACTACAACAGAACACCCTACGCTGTCAACACTCAAAAGTATACACAAAAAGAAGATTTCATTATATTTTATAACAGATGTAACAATTCTCATATGCTTTATATAAGACAAGACTCCTTTGTGATTAAAAACATCTAAGAAACACTAAATGTTTTAACAATGAGGAGACCCAAAGTCTAAAACATTTTATAATAATGGGATATTGGTAAATGCAGTCATTCTAGATTCAGTGTTCCAAAAGATCAATATGGATTTCATATTTTAACAATGTTTTCTGCTGGCACATGTTTATTTTATATAAAAGAGTTTATGCATGAATGTTTGTACTAACAATAAGTAAAATCTCAATTCTTTTAAAGGGCCTAGAATCAAAACGAGTAACAAACACTCTGAACAAAAAAATATCGGGTCAAATGACATTTAAATGTTTTTTTATACCCATATAACTTATCAAATAGCTGCTGGTTAATGGAGGGCCTGCATGCAAGATTAGCTTATCGTTTCAATAAGAAAATCACGACATTTCATTCGCACTTGAACATCCTTTTCTTTTAACAATTTTTTTTGTGGGGCAAATTTTTGACTGCTTCCTGGAGCAAGTCCCAAGTTTACTTTGGTCACTGGCAGCCAATTTTCTTTTTTCCCTACTTCAACTTTAAACCTGTTGCTTTATTTATTTCATCTTCTTTAATGAGTCTCAATTAAGTTTCTAAACATTTTTAACATCTCTCTTTCCAGAAATGGAAGCATTGGCGCCTCAGTTTGGTACATTGTCGCAAAAGGTTCAACTTGTTTTGCAATTGACTGAATGAAATATTAATAGCTTTAGAGGAGTCAATGCATCACTGGTCACTTATTTAAAGGATGTAAAGGATTTGGTGTTTGGATTGGGAAATTCCTTTGCAGTAACTAACTGAACACATATTTAGTTACATGACGCCACATTTCAAGAGCACATGTTACAACAATTGAATTTTCAACCCATCTTATGATACAAAGATACAAGGATAGTGCTATCAGTTACTTTCATGTAATCTTCTGTCCACAACTGCCGGTATGAATTACTGCCATGTTTGTGTCTCTTCAATTGATCAGACACATCATAAAGAGAGATCATAAAATTTCCATGGATAGTTGCAGTAAAGATTGCTTCGGAAGACCAATTTCAGAAATCAACTTTTCAAAAGGAAGTGAACGTATCTTCTGCAGTAGCATGGCCCAGGAAATCTGAATGGATGTAGCAAGACTGCACTTTATCTGCTTCCCAGTTGTGAATATTGTAATCTAACTGCTTCTCCTGAAGCTTCCTGTTGAGGCTTTCACCGAATAACAAAACATATGAATCTTGTTTCTTAAGCTTATACACGAGTGCAGACTAAAAATAAGGAGCAATACCAAAACATATATATGCACATTTTGTCTCTCCCAATGAAAAACTTTTTTTTTAAAATAAGTCCAATATTTTCGCATTATTTGTATGAATAGTGACTGCTGCATACTTTCAAGGCCCAAATAATTTCTGTTCAGTTAAGAAGAAGCTTACTATCTGTTGGCCTTGTGGTACTTGCAGGAATCGCAGAACTCTTTTAAGATTGTTCTGGTTGTGTAGCACCGAGAAAATAGTGAATTCCAAAAGGGTTTTTTCACATGCAAGACTGCAATGTTTTTCCCATTCACGTGACTTGTAAGAGCAGACACCCCCATTTTAGCAATGTAAAATATTGAAAAGCATATGCTACATCTGGCTTCGTTCCCGTCTGGCCATTTTACAAGCCATTTATTACATTCGGGGTTATGTAATCATAAATCATTGAAAGTTATTTGGAATAAAGCACTGGGCTAAATCATGGTTTAAATTAGGAGAGATAGCCAGCACACTTACCTTGGTGATATTTGAGTAGAAATGGTTTAGATAGAACACTAAAAAAACACATTTTTAAGGACAAGCTTTCACTTTCGCAGAAAGTTATTCTCTTGTCCTGATGAAATTGTGACAGTGAAAGCTTGTCCTTAAAAATATGTTTTTTTAGTGTTCTATCTAAATAATTTCTACTCCAGTATCACCAAGGTAAGTGTGCTGGATATCCCTCCTAATTCAAACCAAATCATTGAAAGTACAATTCCCCGGTATATTGGCACGTAAATAAACACAAAATAAGGGCGGTTTCCTGGCTTTATGTAGCACACAGTATTAAAAGTTACCAAAAAGAATCAATTCAAGAATAATAAAACAGTTTATTTACCCATGGCAGATTACGTGCTATCACACTTTCCAACACAAGGCAAAAATTACGGTATCTCGTCCTGGTTAAGAGACTATACACAAACTACCATCTAAACACAAACTCTCATGGGATAATGTTTAAACACACCAAAATGACGTGACCACAGATAATAGAATTATAGAAAGGCAATTCCCTGTAGTATGGCTAGAACAGGAAGTTAAGCGCTAAGGTGGATGAAAGATGAATTAATAGCTTTCAGCAGGCATTTTAGTGCAAAACTGTAATTACAGGTACTTAAAAGTATTAATAGATAGTTGAAAATCTCAAAAGAATCATTACAAATTACAGTTTTAAAGAAACTTATAAAAAAAGGTGAATACACATTGATTTGAGATTTTATAAAATATGGGAAATTAAAGAAAACATCCTATTTCATCGACAGTAGCACTAATGCATTTGTCAGAGAAGTTAACACTAGAGATCTCAACACAGGTTGATGCGACAAATAAAACAAAAGAAGCGAGAAGAGCAGTGGAGAGTAAAGTAAACAGCAGACAACAACCCAAAGAGGATGTGCTAAATATTTCATGCCCCGGGGCATCTTGAATCATGGTCTTTACAGACTTTCTTCACAGCCATTTCAAAAATAAATATCGAAACCTGGAAATGTCAGGACTTTTCAAGACCCAAAGAAATTTAAGGACTTTTCCAAGCCTTGAACAGACACACATTAAATTCCAAGTCTTTCAAGAACCCTACAAACCCTGAATAAAGAAAAATCAACTAAAAAGTGCTAATTTAATGAATAAAGCCCACCTAGGGAGAGAGGGAAAATGTTTGAAGAATCCAACACACTAAGGTGACTAATATAAACAATATAATATTAACTAAAACAATAAATTATGTTCCCATATTTCCACTGATTTAGAGCAACATACCGCGAGCGTTTTCCCTGAGCCAGTCTGGGCAATCCCCACCAGGTCTCGGCCACTCAGGACGATGGGCCAACTCTGGGCCTGGATAGCCGTAGGTTCTTCCCACCCTTGCTTCCTGTGGACATTAGCCATCTTCCCTCATACTTTTGTATTCACAAAAAATACTGAAAATCTAGACAACTACCAAGTGTACACTAAATGGAACTTATTTCAGTTCACTCACAATAACTGTCAACATCAGATCATCTCCCTGGGGACCTGCATAGACCAGTTATGTTAGAGTTGAATAATATAATTTCTAACGAATATCTAATAATATATAAATAGGGTTCTGTGAGTTCTGATATTTAGAGCTTTGAGCAAAACTCGTCGAAGCCAAACATCAAAGTTTGTAGGCTCGTCATTTTTTAGGTTTCTTTTGAGCTACAGACAAATTAAGTTCTAACACAATGGTAGTATAGGATATTTAATTAAAATGATATTGGCAGTTTCACATATAATCATAATATAAAATTTCATATTAATAAAGTAACATAGCTAGTTCCAAAAGACTACTTTGACCAGGTAAACTTATTCAATATTGACATCCATTTTTAAATACCTTTGATTGAGGTTAAATTGTCATGACAAAGTAATGAGAATAAAAACGGATTATATAATTTAAAATTAATTATTTTTACATTATTCCTTTCTAAAATTATAGTTTCATTCAAATTAAAAATTTAATAACATCAAGAATAGATATAGATTGTTTTCATTGGTTAAGATGTCTAAATTAAGTTTTGATCAACAATGCAATAAATATTTTTTCTAACTTACCACATTCAAATAAAAAATGCATTTACAAGTTCATATTGTCTACTTGAAATATTTTTTACCATATTAGGCCCATTTTCCATTTTCAAGTATGAATATAAATTTTTTTATAACCATATTGAATTGAGATAAAATATATAGCTAATAAGTTCATTTTTGGCTAAAACCCATACAATGTGCATGCACAAATGGGGATAAAGGAATGGAATTGGAAAAGAAGTGACTAAATCATGACAGTAGATTGATTAAAACTTTCAAGAAAAGTAATAATTTAAAAGCGCATGTGGCTTTCAAGGTTGTGATTCCAACAATCTTATCTTTCCCCTGAAAGATGGGAACACTCACATTATCTCCTGCATGACGTAGTCTGGGAAGTTGCCCTCCTCAAAATACTGACTGGGCTGCGGAACATTGTTGCCCTTGACCGTGATTTCCTTGCTGCTGCGGTACTTGTCAATGTCGTCCGACGACCTGACAACACAACAATGTTTACCAGTCATTCAACACACTGATAATCAGATGCAGGTCACCAAACTAGAATTGCAGGATTTGTCAATATGACTTCTCAGCCGAGAAGCCATAATGTAGGGGTTCTTCAATTTCAGAATTAAAAATGTCATACAAGTTTTTTTTATAAACAAATGACATAAGCCTATATAACATAAGACTATTAGGCCCTATCATGCAGGGCATATAAGTGAAATTTGTTTATATGTTTGTACATTAGAAGGAAATGTGAAATTCAAAGGAAATAAAAACTTAAAATGTTTTTCAAAGTTTTAATTATAATTTGATTTAAAGTTCTAATACTGCTAATTGAGTTTTGCCCCAACATGATTATAGAATAAACTAAAACCACCAAACAATTAATTTAACAGAGTTAACAAATCTTACAAAGAATGCGACATAAAAAAAATAGGGATTTGCAAGAACCATTTTTTCAATTCGAGATAAGAACATAAAAAAGTACGGAGAAAACGTCCTTTGAAAGTAACAAAAATATGTTTATAGTTTGTTTTTTTTAACATTTGAACCAGCGCTTGCTTTAGATGTGTTATATATAGTTTCAACACTTGAGATGTAACTCATACACATTTTAAATGCAATTAATATAATAGTGATAGGTAATTACAATGAATAACTTTTATAATTTAATTGTATAGTGTAACAGCTTATATTGACAAAGTATGATATTGAAAAACAATATAACCAAAACATTTCCTAGCGAAGGCTGTTTGGAGGGGCGGGGGGGTGGGGGGGGGTGGGGGGGATTTAGGC
>CABFOV010001401.1:91937-119268 GCA_902141375.1 Timema poppense
ATTTCGGCCTATTTTTAGGTTTGCCACATTATTGGAAATAATAAATTCCCGTGGTTTTTTTTGTTTTAGGGCCATTATTTACTGTATCTTTATTTGTTAAATTTTCGAGATTAATTTTTAACTTTAGGTGAGATTGAGATTATTTTTTTCTTGAATTTTTGAGATATTTAAGTCTCACACATCACCAATAAAAAAGAAAGTTAACACTTTTATTTCCCCCTCATGTTAATAATTATTCAAAGATTCAGTTCTGTACAGTATATGAAGACTCAAATCTGATATTTGGATTCAAAGAGTGAATTCAACCCAAATATTAGCAAGAGAAATATATCAGTTTGATTGTTGTAAAACTAGCACTGTTGATGCTATGATTACCCAGTTAAGGAAATACGGTGGAAGGATAGAGGGAAATTGAGGCATTTCCTTAAACTGACACGGCCATAGGCCGGAAAAGTTGATAACTAAAAGGGTAGGCCTACCTCTTTGGGCAAATAAAATCTATTTTTGGAAACCCAGTGCTGGATCCGATTTGTGACCCTGTTTCCTTGTCACAGTAGCAGATCATACATGAACACAAAAACAACCACTTTCCAATAATAACAAAACTCACCTGAGCCACAAAAGAACGTAAATATTTAAAGTAATGAAAGTGTCACAATATGGCAACAAAATTATTTTAATACAAAAGTCACTTTTATTATTATAAATATCCCATCCTAATAAAACCTAGCTTTCCATGCGGCAGCATGTTTCTCTTAGTGTTGATCAACACTTCATCTTGGTTCATAGTCCTACAAGATTCCTTTGACATTATCTGGGTCAAATTACATAAAAATTACCCTCAACTTATTAAAGGTTGGATTGGACAAGTTGTTATTAAAAGCATATAACATTTTTAGCACGTCTTACTACCTGTGACATATATATACTAATTACACTAATGTGTTTGGGACAAGGAAGCTATAATTCAGAGGAAGTGTGTCTATATTTGCATTAAGATTAGAACACATTTTATAAAAACCACCTCAGTACATTCGACTTTTGAGGGTTCAAACCCTGATCTCCCACCAGTCCAGTCTATAGCGCGCACCAAAATATCTCAGGATGCCATTGGAATACTGTGTTAGTTGAGGTCCCCAGTTTAAAGCAGGAGAATGACATCAAATAAGGTCACACGTTTTTATGTATCTTAAGTGAATTTTATGAATTGAAAATTAAAGGCCTATCACTTATATTAATGATTATAGGAAAGTTTGTTTTCTTATTGTAAAAATAAGAAAATGTTTCATTTACTACAATACAGTGCCTTTTATTTGGCAAAAATTAGGTTTTACTAAAAATCCAAATTAACAATACCAAAAAAATGTGACATGTGTATATGATATTAAAGAAGGCTTTTGTTAACAAACCATCAAATTTGTTTAGTGTCAATATATTAATTTAGGTCAGATGATTGAAAATTGAATTGTCATATTCGATTACAAAAGTGAATAAGATCCTTAAAACGCGTCAAATAAGTCACCTGATCTGACTACTAAATTGAAAAAAGTAAACAAAACTAAAACCAAACAAAAACCCATGCATTTGACATGTGCCAGACTTCACAATAGCATACATGTAGAATGTTATGCACAGCTATACCAACCTGTCCAAGGAATTTGCATGAGGAACATAAAAATTTTTCGGAAACGGTTGTAGACTATTTGAGTCCCAAAGAGTTTTTCTCAGGTTTTCTCCTGGCTGTTTCATTTTGTTCGGAATCAAACCGTTCTGATTAGGCTCAAAGCCATTTTGATTGTGTTGCTGGTTACTCCAGTATCTGTTTTTAGGTATGAATTGTTCCCGATCCCCTCTATACCTGATAACAAAATATAAATAACTTAGTTAAAATAAACGTTCAAACAAAATAAGTATATTAACCTACCATAAACTAATCCCATGAAGTGTCAACTTTATAAGTCCAAATGTATAAGGGAA
This sequence comes from Timema poppense, assembly GCA_902141375.1. Taxonomy (NCBI): domain Eukaryota; kingdom Metazoa; phylum Arthropoda; class Insecta; order Phasmatodea; family Timematidae; genus Timema; species Timema poppense. The sequence continues at coordinate 93,915 of CABFOV010001401.1, forward strand.
AATCACAATAGTGACTAGAAATATACTTATAAATAGCTGGTTTTGAGCAAATTAACCAATAGGATAACATAAATGTACAGTATCCGTTTGTAGTCTATTTATCCTAACAGAGTGGAAAGAAAGGTCATTGATCAACATGCAAAATCAACAAACAAAACGGCCTTGTTCAAAGTAAACATGACATTTAATATAAATGATAATATATATTATTTAATTAAGTATCATCATTGCTGAAGTAGCGACACACATAAAGGATAAACTCGTTTCCAAAATCAAATCAATAATCTGACCTAAAGCATGGAAAGTTAGAATTCAAAATGGCGAATTGCAGAACACAATTAAAAACATTTGACTAGTAAATGTAAACAGATTAAGATTTACTTAAAATAATAGATAAAGTTAAATAATACGTACATTGGTTGGTTAGCGAACCCAGTGTTGCTGTACATTGTACAGCGAAAATGTTTTCTATCAAAATGATCAAATGTCACTTGCCACCAATCAAACCTGAAATGAAATATTAAATTATATATAAATGCAATCACGATACGAAAATATGGTTTCATGTAAATAAATAAACAAATTCCAACTGTAATCATTTATAATGAACCATTTGGATATAGTGAAATTTAATAGTTAAAGTTAAATTTATTACCTTTCCAACCGGCGAACAAAACGATAATGGCTGACAAGTACAGCTGGAACGTAAAATACATGCGCTGATAATAACAATTGCTATTGCTTGAAAAATAGCCAATCAGAAAACAATATTTTTAAGATCATTTCAACCACCAGAGAGCAGTATAATCGAAAAAAATATAAAAGAAGGAAAAAAATAATTAAATGAAAAATATGTAATGTCATGTAAATATTAATCTGAACATGAAATTGGAAATGAAAATATTTCCTGTGTCAATATAAATAATATCTCCATATATATATATACGTATATTTATAGTTGGGATGTTGAGTGAGACCCATTGTTGTCATATTTATTATATACTTTTTATTAAATATTTTTTTCCTTTAAATATTGAGGGATTGTTAAAAGTAAACAATTGGAATTATCCTTCTAATATACATTTATATTCATATATTTATCTCACTGTTTAACTTTAACCATTTTGGTTATAATATCATTTATCTACTGTTTATCAAAATAAACTATTTAAAATCCTATGTTAATGTATATCTTCTCTTATGGTATTCCGATAAAGAATCTAATTGAATGAAACTGTCCCATCCTCTACCCCTGATTTTGGCTAAATTTTGAGTTCTAAATAATATTTGTAAAGTGGGTTCATGGAAGCAGAATGACCTATATGCTGAAGTACGGCCTATTTGTCATAAGATATCCTATTGGCTCCTTTGCAATTATTGTTTGTTTTTGGTATTTTATATTTACAATGTGTACCCGCCTTTATTCTTAGGAGAATAAGGGTGGTGGTTACATTAACAAAGCTAAAGTCAAATGTTACAACTGTCACCGTAAAGGCCACTATGCTTGTGACTGCCGTGCACTAAAGTAGCCAAATGTAAATCATATTTATGAAAATGAAAATGATAAAAAGTCTTCTAACAGCTAGATTAATTTTTCAGTTTCATTACCTTTGAGGACATAGACTCTATCACGGATAGTGATGCTTGGATATTGGGCAGCGGAGTTTCTTCCCATATAAGGGGCACAGAGAATATTTTTCTACCTTGGAGCAGTTGGACAATCCATCGACTGTAGTGCTCGGTAGTGACGTCAGACTGACTGTCAATGGAATAGGTACCATACAAATTAAAATGTTGATCCCTGTTGGTTGGTTCAATTCCATAATTGAGAATGTACTGTTTGTACCGAAACTAAAAAGGAACTTACTTTCTGAAGGTATTCGCACTAAAAAAAAAAGACATGAAAGTAATCAAAGAAAAGGATAAATCATGAGTTTATCATAATAACAAGTTATTAGCAGAAGGTCTGGGGGCTTCCAAAAACTTGTATTACATGTTTTTCAGTACAGTTCACACTTCTGAATCAAATTTTATTTCATCTGAATCCAGCCTTATACTTTAGCATGAACGCCTAGGCCATATGAATGTGAGAACTATCAAAGAAATGGCATCTAAATAATTACCATATGGTTTAAATCTCTCAAGGAATGAAGAATTCTTTTGTGAGCCATCTGCCTTAGGTAAACAACACAAACTTTCGTTTCCGAAGTCTACGTCTAAAGTCAACTCAGGTGGGTGGACGAGTTCTTAGTGACCTTTGTGGTCCGATGTCTGAACCACCAATTTGGATCTGCCAGGTACTTTATGTCATTCAAAGATGACTGTTCTTGTTACAGAGTTGTTTCTTTTCCGAAACACAAATATGATACATTTGATGCCTCTAAGAACTATTGTAATATTGTCAAAAACAAATGTAATTTCAGCATAAAAAATATTACATATTGACAGGGAAGGCGAGTGTGTAAATGAAGAATTCCATAGTTTGGCTCGTACTAATGTAATAGAAATAGAAAGGATAGCTCCCTATAGATGAGCAAAATTCACGTTCAGAACGTGTCAAGAGAACCACCATGGCGATGGCAAGGACCATGATCCATGGAAGAAGACTTCCTATACGCCTGTGGGCTGAATCAGTAAATACTTCAGTGTACATCTTGAATAGGACTGGTACTTCACAGACGCCCAAATCGACCCCGTATGAAATATGGACAAGAAAGAAGCCTACTCTTTCTCATATCAGAGTATTCGGTTCTACAGCCGACATGTTAATCCCAGATGTAAAACTTAATAAACTAACCCAAAATCTAAGAACATGATACAAGTGGGTTATTATGGAAATTCTGCTAATCAAAGATTGCTAGACCCTGTAACTTAGAAACAAATTAGGCTGTCAAGAAATAATGTTAATTTTAATGAGAGTGAACAGGGGGTCAATAAAACATATCCCCTCAAATTTTTAATAACGAATAATTGACTTGACTGAGAGTGAAGACTCTAGTGAAGAGGATAAGGAGATTGCTACAGATGAAGAGAAAGAACCCCGACTAATTCCGGAAACAGAGGAACCTCCCACTATAGAGCAACAGCGTAGATTGAAATCTAGAGAAAATATTTGCTTACCTAAAAGACTCATTGAAGAAAGCTCGTTTGTTGAAGATATATCTCTTTATACCGAGGAGGATGTACCATATACTTTTCAAAAGGCTACAAGCTGCCCTGATGCTGTACATTGGAATGAAGAAATAGAAAAATAGCTAGATATGCTAGTGAAAAATCAAACTTAGGTTATGATATTTAGACCTGAAGAGAGAAAAACTATAGCATGCAAATGGGCCTTTAAAGTAAACCGAGCACAAGATGGAGAAACATTACGCTAGGTCTACAAATTAAGGATTTGTACTAAGGGTTATTCTCAAAATGAAGGAGTCGATTACCATGAAACCTTTTCTCCTACTGTAAGATATGACACAGTACGTATTTACAAAAGCTGCACAACATGATTGGAAAATGATTCAATTTGACGTTAAAGCGACTTTTCTTCATGGTAGAGTGGAGGAAGAAATATTCATAGATCCTCTTGAAGGTTTAATTGTTGAACCCGGAATGGTGTGTAAGTTAAACAAGTCATTATATCGACCAAAGCAAAGTCCGCGATGCTGGAACTGGAGATTTGACGATTTTCTAAAATAAACATTGGATTCAAACAATTTAATGCTGACAGTTGTGTATATATAGGAGAATATCATGGAGCGAAAATTCTCCTTACACTTTATATAGACGATTTTTTTTGTCAACTCAAACACGCTCTGAAGTTTGTAATAAGCAAATCAAAAGATAATTCCTAAATAACTACTTTTCAGATAAACAGCGTCCAACGATTTTCTTCGTTTGTTGGAATGAATATAATCAAGACAAAAAAGTCAATATTCATTCATTAGACAATATATGTTAACAAAATTATTAAGCGTTTCAAACTATAGGATGCCAACGTGGTGGCTACACCATCAGATTCGTCTGTACTTCTTGAGCCGTTAGCCAGTGAGTCAGAATCAGTTGATGTGCCATTCAGAGAAGGCAGTTAGATCTATGATTTTTGCTCCTATTGTAAGTTGACCCAATATAATGTTTGCAATCAGCAGTGTCAGCAAATAACTTAACAACCACAGCAAAGATCACCTGAATTCAGTTAAAAGGATTCTAAAATACCTCAAAGGCACTTCGAACTTTGGAATCAAGTATAGAAGACTGGAAGAGCCTGAGCCCCTAGTTCGGTATTCTGATTCGTATTATGCAGGAGACCTTGAAACCCGTCTATCAACATCAGGCTATACCTTCACGATGAATGAAGGACCTGTGGCTTGGCCAATCAGAGGCAACGATCGGTTACTTTCTCTATCACTAAGGGTGAGTATGTTGCTACCTTCTGCATTGTCAAGGAAATAGTTTGGCTACGTTCCCTACTATCAGAACTTCAAGAAACAGTGGGAGCCTCTACTGTACTACATATTGACAACCAGAGTGCCATGAAACAAATAAAAGATCCAGAGTACCACAAGAGAACCAAACATGTGGACGTTCGTTACCACTTTATTCGAGAAAAGTATCAAGATGGTTCCATTGATGTCAAGTAGGTTCCATCCAGAGATCAGTGTGCAGACATACTGACTAAATCACTATCTAGGGATGTTTTTAATCATCTATGTAAATTGATAGGACTGAGCAACATTGAAATGTGAATAAGTATTCTGTTTACTTTAACAGTCTGTATTATTTTAATTAATATCTTTGAGAATATTTCTGCTTTGTTTTCAAGTATAGGCACTTAATTTAGTGGGAGTGTTGAGAAAAATTGGTATGTCTATTAATCTGTTATTGTAAATGTCCTAGTGGCTTTGTAGGGCTGCCCCGATAGTATAATTAATACCTCTCTGTGTGTAACCTCTTTGCTCATACTAGGTGTGGTTTTTTTCAATTGCTGTTTGCCATATTTTTATCTTGGTTATTTTTATAATTGATAAAATGTTATTAATTCCTTTTTAACTACTAGAGTGTTCATTGAATCTATAATAACGCAAAAGTGAGAGATAACTTCCTTGTTTCAGACAATCTCTCATTTAAACCCATTCTGTCCTCACCCCTACTACTTTCACACAGCTCTCACTTTCTTTGTACATCTTTCTCACGCTCCTTGCAGTCTCTTCCCTCACTTCTTTCTTCTTCAGTCCTTCCCAGCATCTACACCTGCACACACCGTTTTAGAATTGGCCATCAACCAGGAAGGCCATCAGTAGGTCCTTCCATACTCATAGTGTCTCTATAGCACCTGTCTTACTACACATGAGATCTACTGTGAACCTTCTTGGTCTGAAACCATACTGTTCCTCCATCAATCCTCCTTCCACTGTTCCCATTATTTTTTTCTTCGGCATATTTTTATACACCTTCGCACAGTGGCTCAATGGGTGCTTTTCAGATTTAAATAATTGTGAAATATTGTTAGTTCTATAGGTCAATATTTCATACATGACTAGACTTTAACAGAATTTACCTTCTTGATTTTATTAGGTTAGATTAGCTAAAGATAATATAGGTTGGCTAAGAATAGTTTTGAATATTAACAAATGCCCCTAATGGGACAAGCGCTATGAGTTAAATTAAGTGGGAACGCGCCAGAATTTACCTGAAGACCTGATGACAACACCCCCATTGCACGCTGCCTGAATTCTAACTGACCAGTTGGCTTAAATTAGTACTATTTAGCTGAGACTAATAGTTTTAAGATTAATTGAAATAATTGTTAAGATAGTAGAGGATTAACGTTGTTTGAACAGAGCTGATGTTGAGAAAAATCTGTAAGATAGCGTTTGTGTCGCTGAGGATAAGATGAAAGTGGATGCTAACGGTCCGTTCCATTGAGGAAAAAAAAACTATCTTCGTCAGCAGTGGAGGGACTAGAAAGTCTTGGGATGAAGTTTTGGGTAGGATAGGGGGGTTGAGGGAGGGGGCGGATTAGCAGCTACACAGTCTTCTCAAGCTATTATGAATGAAAACTGTAAGTCATGGACTGAACTATTATTATTATTAGCACCACGTCTTACTACCCGTTCGGGTTACACGCACTCACGCTAATGTGTAATGGTAGGGTGATTGTGAGATGAAATGGAGCACCTACAGTTTAACGTGGAATCCAAACCACGGTGGAGGCCTGGCATTCCACACATAAACAGGTTGTGATTAATACACGTCTTGTCAGAGGTGAAGGAATGGTTTGACAATCAGATAAATCTGTGCCGGATCCAAGGATTGAACCCTGGACAGCTAGCACAGAAGTATGACACCTTACCCATAGACTGCCATGTCACCCCGGGACCGAATTAAACCATCGGTCCATTTTTTAAAGTTAACTTTAACTTGATTTAAACACTAAGCTCATTTAGTTTATGATAAAATAATACAGACCTAGATAAAGCTTGATAATACGGATAAATAGAATGCAAAAAGTTGAATATAAGAAGTGATTGTTAATGCGTCATTGCATTATTTTTAATTAAAGTCAAAGCATTAGATAAAACATACAATGATATGAGTAAAAAGATTAAACACTGGAGTGTTGTTATATAAATGCATAAATATTTAACAGTAAGCCGCAAGTTCTAGACTGGATAAATATTAAATATTTATCCATTTATATAACAACACTCCAGTGTTTAATCTTTTTACTCATATCATTGTATGTTTTATCTAATGCTTTGACTTTAATTAAAAATAATGCTATGACGCATTAACAATCACTTCTTATATTCAACTTTTTGCATTCTATTTATCCGTATTATCAAGCTTTATCTAGGTCTGTATTATTTTATCATATCTTACACTCCTTACGAAAGAGTATTATAGAATGTTTTCTAAAATGTTGTCATTTAGTTTATTTTAACAATGAACGGTGGTTAAGGTTCAAATCCCGAATGAGTAAACAAAGGGTGCATCTTTATAAATGATTTACTTTGTCCCTCCACAAAAATGTGAATACATTACCTCTGTTTTAGATATTTCTCATTTTTAAAACACTAGTGTAATTAATAAAAATAAAAATATTAATTACACTAAGTGTGCTATGTATAACGTGACCAGACGTTCCGCTTTGGGGAAATGTGTCCCGTTGTCCCCAAGATTTTCTATGGGACGCACACTTGTCCCACTATGGAGGATAGTCCATTTTGTGAACTAAGTAAATTAATATAAACGTTGTTATGATTCGTCTAGACACTCAGTGCGCCAGCCCAGTGCCTATCAGTCCAGTCTAGACGGCGCGAATCCCCTTCCCCCATACCACACCAATGTGCCCACAGCTTCGGATGTACAGTATTCGTTTTGATTCAAGACTCCATTGGAAGTATTCGGTTGGACTCGTTAGTCGTCAACGTTCATTAGCAGACAAGATTATTGAAAGATCATTCGATCGGCCAGTAACCTCAACTGTGCTTATTTCTTTCGGAAGACTTGTGTTCAGACTTTAGTAAGTTGTGTCGTGTGCGCCTAAGTTTGCAAACGAATATATTTAATAATACCAAAAAGAAAGTGCTCTTTCAACGATGACTTATGGGTTTAATATCTGTTCATAAAACTTAAAAGTGAAGCGAACAGTAGTGATGTCATCTGTGAAATATCGTACTGAGTTTAATGTTGCGCACGGAGCTTACTATGATGTGAAAATATTTAAACTCTCATAAGCAGCTAGCGTCAGACCAAGCCGCTTGTTCTAGTAAATCGATTTCTTTGTTTAAAAAAAAGTAATATGCCATCCAAGAAAGATCTAGGAAGTTTCTGCTGCTGGAGGTGTCTGGGCCTATCACACTGTACGAGAAAATCACAGCCTTCGTTCCAATGATTGTGCTTCGAAAGTAATAAGTACGTGCTTTGAACCAACGTTTCATTGTTCCAGAACAAAGTCGCAACCCATTGTAACTTAAGTTTTTGCGCCATTGGATGATTCACAACTTAAAAGGTGGTTGGAAAATGCAAATTATGTTTGTGTTAATGACAGACGCATCTAACCGCGGGTCACAAAAAGTATTACCCGTGTTGGTGAGATATTTTGATAAGTTTGATGGGGTGAAAGTAAAATTATTGGACTTACAGACTCAGCTTAGGGATACTTCCGAAATTATTGTCAGTTATTTAAAGGATTTGTTGCAAACAGACAAAATAATTTCTTTCAGTTGGGATAACACAAATTGAATGTTTGGTGGTGCAGGAATAAAAGGAACAGAGAATGTTTATCGCAAATTGAAACTTTTTTGCAAAGAGATATTGTGGGTATTGGGTTTGCTTCGAACATTATACACATCGCTATATTAAGTGAGATTGTTTGTTTTCCAGTAGATGCAGAAGTTGTGGCTGTGAAAATATATTCACACCCTAAGGGTAGAAAAATTTAAAGAAATTTGTGATACCATCAATATTGAGTACCAGAAAATGTTGTAGTACAGCAAGACACGATGGATAGCGCTAATGCCTGCCGTGGAAATAATTTTAAAATTATATTTGTCAATCAAGGAATACTTTCTGAGTCAACCTAAATGTCCCATGGTTTTGAAGACATTATTTGAAGATGAACACTCAGGCTATATTTCATACACAACCAAGCAGTCACCTTACAAAACTCAATTTTGAAAGTGGAAGTTCATAATGTTTCTGCCATCGAAGATACTGCAGAAATAAAAAAATAAAGAGAACCTTCAAAATAAGATTAATACTAGATTTATTCCTCATGTACTGAGCAACTTAATGACAAACAACTGTTTAGGACCTGAAAAAGAGGATTTTACCAAGACTATTGTAACATTTTACGAGACATCATTACAATATTTAGAGCAGTGAACTACGCATTTCGAGGACTTGGAGATATTTGAATGGGCAACTCTAAAAATAACTTCCGAGTGGTCTGATGTTAAACTAGCCGAAGACTACCTTATCGTTAAAAAAAACTTATACGCGTCTTCTGATACAGAAATTTTTGATTAAATGACTTGTGTAGATATATACATTGAGAGCCATATTTCATTGTGGAATGAGAACAAATTAGAATCTGATAAATGGTGGCTTGAACTGCTTAAACATTTGAGAGAAAAATCCATAAACCATCAGCACACCAGTAAAATCGCAGAATATGTGCAAGCACTGCCAGGAAGTAATGCAACTGCTGAGATTTTTTTCTGCAATGACAAAAGTGTGGACATCAGAGAAGACCCAACTTAAGGTGAACGTTTTAAGGTCAATATTAGTGACCATAATTAATTTTGACTTGAGTTGTCAGGTCTTTATTCAATGTTGTGGTCCTTACCACTGTTATACATATATATTTTAGCACCGCGTCTTACTACCCGTTCGGGTTATACGCTCTTACCACTGTTAAAACAAATAAGTTCTAATATAAAGTATGAGTATGACTGAGTCTGCATGAAACATAAAAATGTAGACTTAGAATTTAGATGCTAAAATTTACTGAGTAAATAAATATAATGTGCTTTCTTTCCTATTTACTTGTATGCTTTTTAGAGGTTTGTTTCTATAACCACGGCAACATAATTGTAAAAATAAACATCTAAATTAACTGTCTATACGTTTTCAATCCCAACCCCCACTCCAACGAAAGAAAAAGTTTAGGCTTACGTAAGCTTTGCTTTCTACTTTTTTTTAAACAAATTACCGTAAAAGTGGGTTACTTTGGCCCTGGGGTGCTACTTTACCCCAAAACAAAACAAACAAATATTTAAACCTCTCCACTACAAGCTGATAGCATCAGATTTACTAAGTAAATGGCGTTTCCGTTAGGTCGTAGCACTAGTCAAGCAAAGGCATAATCGAAATAGTTATAACTTTCACCACTAGGCTGCAGTACTGGTTTTTCCATAACCTTGTTGAACACACGTGTTTCGTTCACATCAAACTTCCGGTCGTGCAAGACTCCCGTTACATGTTTTAGTTTAGGTAAGTACGCTATTTCAATGTCAATATCATCCTAATGTATAATATGTATCAGGGTTATGGTAAACTTTAATATGTTTGGTTGTAATTGTAGATTAAAAAAGTGTGCTGGTACCTCCTAAAAATCGGGTAACTTTGTCCCATAAAAAAGTGGGCCAAAGTAGCCCTTAAAGTAGTAAACTGAAACAAAAATTTACTAAATCCTCTAAAAAGTGGCATTAATGCCATTTTAACATGGTGGTAGATATTATATGAGTTACCAACACTATATTTTTAATCCAGATCCTAAAATATACCGTAAACATACAAGAGGCAACCTGGGAGCAGGAAGTATCATGATTACACGTAAGCTAAACTTAATGATTGCTTAGAAGCTATAAGATCAGGCGAAATGAGCCAACGACAGGCTGAGGCCCATTTTCAGATCTGCCGAAGCACCATACAAAATAAGTTTAAAAATCGTCATACCTCATCTCCTGGACATCCTAATGTTTTTAGTGATGAAGAAGAACGTGCTTTTACAAGCCACGTCGATAAACTTAGTGAACAAGAGGCAACCTGGGAGCAGGAAGTATCATGATTACACGGAAGCTAAACTTAATGATTGCTTAGAAGCTATAAGATCAGGTGAAATGAGCCAACGACAGGCTGAGGCCCATTTTCAGATCTGCCAAAGCACCATAAAAAATAAGTTAAAAAATCGGCATACCTCCTCTTCTGGACATCCTAATGTTTTTAGTGATGAAGAAGAACGTGCTTTAACAAGCCACGTCAATAAACTTAGTGAATTTGGTTTTCCAACAAATGAGCTTGATTTACGTTTCATTGCCTAAGATTATATCAGCAGGCAAGGGAAAATAGTTAAACAGTTTTAAAATAATTTGCCAGGACGTAACTGGGCAAAGTCATTCTTAACAAGACGTTCTCTACTAGCAAAGAGGTTTGCTTCCAATATCAAAAGGGGCCGGGCCGCAGTGACTGAGGAGACAATAACTGAGTTTGTTAGTAATCTTGAAGAAGTTTTGACGGATATACCCCCGAACAATATATAAAACCATGACGAAGCAAATATGACATATGATTCTGGACGGAAAAAATCATTTGTGACAGAGGCTGTAAGTATCCGGAGCGGGTGATGAACTCGACCAAATCTAGCACAACAGTTATGTTCTGTGCTAATACTGCTGGAGAGGTACTACCACCTTATGTAATTTATAAGGCAGAACACTTATGGAACACATGGACTGAAGGTAGGCCTGAAGGAGCCAGATATAACAGGACCCGTCATGGTTGAATTGACCTACCAACATTTGAAGAGTGGTTCACATCGCACCTTCTTCCAAAACTACAGAAAAGAGAGGGGAAAGACGTGGTAATTGGAGACAATCTGAGCTCCCACTTAAGCATTAATGTCCTAAGACTATGTCAGGAGAACAACATAAGTATTGTTTGTTTGCCCCCTAATTCAAGCCACTTAACACAGCCCTTAAACGTGGCGTATTTTCTTCCATTGAAAATTAAATGGAAGCAAACAATTTAACAATGGAAAGAAACTGATAGTGGTAAACACGTTGCGACTCTGCCAAAAGACTTATTTCCTAAACTTTTAATGAAGACTTTGGATTCACTGGAAGAACACACTTCTGGCAACATAATATCTGGATCCAGAAAATCTGTGATTTACCCACTTAAGAAAGAGGAGATATTAAAACGCCATCTAAAAACACAGCAGTTGACTTATAACTTGTTGTAGAATCCTTTTTGTCTCACTTAGAAAAGAAAAGGTGTTAAGTTGTGAAAACCCGAAGTAGTAGAAAAAAGAAACTAAATGTACCAGCTGGTCAAAGCATCACAGAACAAGATTTGATACAACCACAAGAAGAGGAAACCTTGAAAACAAAACCAAAACAAAAGCAAAAAGGGCAGAAGATGAAGAAACAATATCAGGACTTACCATCATCTGATGAAGATTCTGATGACTATAGTATTGTTTCATCTGGGCACAGTGATTTGGTGTTCAGTTCAGATGAGGAGGTCTATAAGTCACAACCTACGAAGAACCGTAAACGAACAGTTTCTGAGTCAACACTGGGAACTTCTGGTATCAGAAACAATGTTAAAACTGACAACAAATCTGGAAACCCCCAACCTCTGAAGGACACTTTAGAAGAAGGAAACTTATGTAGTGGTTGCTTGGGAGGGAAAACAATTTCCTGGACTGGTTATGAGTGTAGTATAAACTGGCGCTATCGTCGATTGCATGGAGCCTACCCCAAAGTATTGGAAGTGGCCAAAAGAAAAAGAAATGCTTTTTTACGAATGGTCTGTCATCATACAAGTGATGAAGCCTCTAAAATTGTTGAAAAGAGGAATATTTTCTATAAATATTGTTTAGCCAAATATTAAAAGTGGTTTTTGAACTTATACATAGTAAGACTTTTAATTGTACCGTGGCTACAAACTATAACCAGCATACCTCCGCCACCAAAAGTACATCCAGCACTTACCCTAGTTAAAGGCTATACGAAGCAAGAAGTCGTGCCAGCCGACGACTGCGTCCGCCACTAAGAGTAAACAATATCTGGGGCCGGTCAGGAACGTGCAGTGTTTCCACTGGAACAAACCCACGTAGTGGTTGGTGCACAAGTGCGGCCTTGTGGAGGTTATTGGACCTATAGTGCTAAGTGTGTCCACCCCTCCATCTTCTACTACCTCACAGCGTTGTGCGCAGGCGCTGATGAGGTAATCCAAGCTCTCATTTGCTGTAAATGACATCACCTTACGTCATGTAATCCATCCTCATTTCCCCCGCTGTTACAAGCAAGATACAAGCGAGTGCTCAGTGATTCTCAGTACTCTTTGACGCCTATAAGTTCTAAGGAACATATTATAATTTAAGTAGCCGTAGTGTTGGAGATTTAAATAATAAAACTTTTTGTAACTAGTACGTTAGTGGGAAGGGTTATGCGTACTGATATTTAAATATATAGTCACCTTTTCGTGCACTGGAAGAAGTTGAGTTTAATTTATATTAGGTTTTTAGGCGCGTTTCTATATTATACAGAAGTTGCGGATACTGTCTTATAATATGTATTTATTGCGGTTAATTTAGTTGAGTTGAGATTAATGTATTAGTTGACCATTTGTCTTTCTACGTTAAAATTGTTTATTAAAGTTTTGCCTGAGGGATAATCCTTTACGCACTGGCGTACAATTTATGTTATTCGTAAGTATAATGTAGTAAGAGTGAGAGTTAATGGCATGGAACAGCCTATATTTCTATAACTGCTTTTTGTACGTACTTTGTTGTCAAGCCAGTCTTCTGAGATTTGAATTCAAGATATCTCTTATATGTTTCTGGTAGAACCCCTATTGAGAGATTGTACATTACGGACATTATTAGAGCAATATTTCTATGCTGAAAACTGACCTTACTGTTCGTCCTATATTTAATTATACATAAACTCTGATTATAATTTTGATTGTTTGGAAAGAACTTATTTAATGTTTAATATTATATTAAATGTATAATATCTAGCGTAGAACTCGCACCCTTGTGTTATCTTATAAAGTCGTAAACTTGCATATCTACCAGTTATTAATTAACTCTGATTATATTTTTGATCAACTGGAGACAATTTATGTAATGATTAAACGTTTAATATATTGCGTATGAGTCTCAACCTAATTTCATCTTATAATGTTATATATTCAAATATATATCTGTTATAAATAAAATTGCCGAAAGGCCCTAATAGTAACAACTCCTGATTTTATTTAACTTTAATTCTAACTCCCTGTTAAAAATAAACAAGAATACCTGGGTTTGGGTAGATTTAGTATAGGTAATTAAAGGTCCCTGATGATTTATTTGTATATTTCTCTTTGTATAACACTCTTGCTGTGGTGATAATTTGGTCTAAAGGAAAAGGAATCTACCACCACAGGGGAGGGTTGATAATAAGACTGATGTTGTTTTGTTTTCTTATCAATAACTTAAGTTTCTTTTTTCTCTAGCCTTTGCAAAAAAAATACCAGTGTAAACGAAGACTTAATAAAATGTATGTGTTTTTACTGATATGAGAGTACTTTTTTCATCCAAACCAGCGTGTTACATTGCTCCAGGCATGTTTAAATGTGTTTTAAGATAGGAATATATGAAGTGGGCCAAAGCTACCCTTACCTACGTTATACTTTAGCCCAAATTAAAAAACCATATATCTGTAAAAATTTAACAGAAAACATTAATTATTATATGACAGTCTTTTAAATAAAGGTTTGAACTATCTAATAAATTACCATACAAACTATATATTGTTTGTTATTTTACAGCATAATATTAAGCAAAAAGTGTTACAAAAGTGGGTCAAAGTAACCCACTTTTCGGTACCTGCTACAAGTCCCATTGAATGCAAAACCCACCATCATATCTCCACCTACCACCGGTCCTCTTGGTTGCAAAACCCATGATCAAATCTATACTTGCAACAAGTCCCATTGAATGAAAAACTCACCATCAAATCTCTACCTCCCACAGGTGCAACTGGCTGCAAAACTCACAGTAAAATATCTACCTCCCAAAGATCCCACTGGCTGCAAAACTTACAGCCAAATCCCTAACTTTCACAGGTTCCATAAGCTGCAACCCCCTCTTTCTAATCTCTACCTTACACAGGTTCCATAGGCTGCAAAACCCACTATCAAATCCCTACCTCCCACAAACCCCATTGGCTGTAAGATCCACGATAGAATCTTCACTTGCCACAGTAAATTCTAACTAGTAGCAAAACTCACAAACCACAAGTTCCGATGGATGCACTACAGTTTTAGTCAGAGTTTTTGTAGCAGAACTTTACAATTATACGGACGTGCTGAATATAAACAAACACTTTACTTTTTGATTTTCAAATACTACAAATATGATTTTTTGTCACTTTTGGCACATTAACACACTAAATACTTATTTTATGTTAAAGAAAATATACAAATAAATATTGTGGGATTTCTGCTAGTGGCCTAGGTGAGAAACATTTTTTAAGTAGCCTACTGCATCTTACTACCAGTTTGAGCTATATATACAGGTAGGGAGGAAATAATCAGACGATCTATGCTCAGAAAAGTGATTGACAACGTGCTGAGGTTTGTCTGACGTCCATTGGAGCTCGTATGAGTGACATTATCTTCAATAAGTGAAAAACTACAGTGTGTAGTTTGCTTTTATTTAGCTTGTGAATATTTCCTTTCCAATTAGTGTGTTAATTTTTAAGCCATATAATCATTTAATTGATTCGGCCCCAGCTTTATACATACAGTACTTACTATGCTAATGTGTTCGGGATGAGGAAGTTAGAATTTATAGGAAGTTGATACACATTTACGTAGAGAGACAGAAAGAGAGAAGATAAAACCATAACTGAGGAATGAACACCCTCAGCTCATTTGACCGGGATTTGAACCCCAATACCTCCATCATCAGCAATACAGTTTACTGTTAGAGTGAAGAATTAGAAAATTCGGTCACCGAAGTAGATAACATTTGATTAAATCCTATTTCAAAATTTAAGACATGAACACACAGAAAATGATCACATTCACATTGATTTTCCTTTAAAATTGAAAAATAAGACTAAAAGTAAAAATAATTAAAACATTCCTTCTATACCTGTTTCCCCTATTCAAAGTTTTCCTTTGTTGAATGGAAAACCAATCAATATTATGTATTGCGTGTAATAAGAGCGTAAACTCACAGTTGATACGTTTTTAACGATAGAGAGAGGTTTCATGTTTCTACATTTTTTAGCGTTGAAAATCTAAATTTTAAAATGTTTTTAGTAAACTATAATATACGAGCACTTGCCCACAGCCTTGCTCACAATTAATAATGCACAACACATTTTAACAGTTCAAAGGCTAGAATGAAATGGAATTTAGTCTAGAGTATTTTTTAATGTATTTACTAAGATTCGTGAATAAAACCGGACTCACCCACATCCCCTCCCTCTTCACACTCCGGCTCTTATCACGTGCCATCGGGTATGTTCGAAAAATAACCGGAACCTTGCTAAGAAAAAACCCATAAATTATGATGGTTTTTTAAATACAAATACGTTATAGGTAAAATAGGTAAATAATTATACTTAATTTTGGAAAACAACAGGTGAACAACCAAAATAACAAGGGCAAATAGAAACACAATTTTCGATAAGCAAATATATTAAACAAGAAAAACAACTGCTCCCTTACTTAAATAAGATATGCCAGACTTATAATTATTGTATTGTTAATAATAAAGTCATTACCTTATCGGAAATAAAAGGTAGCTGCAACTTTCTTGATTTCTTATTATTTATCGCTAAGCAAAACTACAAACTTTGCACTATACATAATATATTGTATCAAATTAAATAAATAATACGTAGCTCCGCACGGACTTTCTCGCTCTATTATTTAAAAATGGTGATAATAACTCAAAGTTAGTAATATAATATACACTAGTGAGCCCGAGAAAAAATTGTATTATACGTTTTTAAAACATTTTTTGTACTCATGGTTTTAAATTTGATAATTTTATTTTTAAAGGGTTAACGTTTTTATTTGTATCTTTGTACAAATGAAAGTTATCGGTATTGGGTCTCCAAAGGTCAAAAATTCATATTAAAATTTTGACTTCCGGTTAAAATTTTTGGTATTATATTAGGGGATGCACATCTTATGGTCATCCCATTGCTATTAAATTTCTCTTTTATAAATTTTGACTAATAAAATAGGTAATTATTGACTATTGAGTTTAAAATGAGAAAGAATCGTTTTAGCCAATTTTAAGAAAATCGAATTTTTCTCCTTTCACCCTTTAGTAAACTGTTATTAACTTTAGGGTTAAACAGACATACAGATAGATGGCATTGCAACAACCACTTTTTAGGGTTTGGGGGGTTATGAGACGTCGACATTCATCAACATTTATGGCTAAAATTAATTTACGGTCGCAATACATTACCTTTAGTATTCGAAAAGTTTAAATATATATATTTGCGTATAGCTTGAAAGTTATTGGTTTTATAAAAATATGTTTAAATAAAAAAATTGTATTATAAATAGATCTAAATATTTGAAATGATAGGTAATTTCATATCTCAAATAGTTTCGGAGATATAATAAAAATTGAAAATTTACGCATTAGACCGGAACCCTTAAAGTCATTTAGCTGAAATATTGAGACTAGCCATTTTGTTTGGAGTATTTATAAATGGTTTTAAATGAAATTTAATCAAAATCGTTTTAGCCGATTTTGAGAAAATTGATATTTTTTCTTTTTGCCCTTCAGTAAATTTCCCTTAACTTTAGGGTTAGATATCCAATTCCAAAAATCCCTCGGAGCAGCCCTATGAAAACTCTAGATATTAAGTTTTAGCCCTATCGGTATAATAGTTTAGACTCTAGTCTTAGGTACAGATAGACAAACGGAAATTCAAAAACCACTTTTCGGATTCGGGGAGTCATGAAACGTCGACATTCATCAAAATATCGAGTTCAATTTTTTTGACGATCACATTACTTTCTCTACCTGTAAGATAGAGAGAAAGTAAAAATGAGTATATAAAAGTATAACCTCTTCGACTATTTGATCTTGACAATATTCAACAAATGTTTTCTGTCTTGAAAGGAGAATACAAAATATTCCAAATAATATTTTTCTCCAAATAATTATCTGTATATATTCCTGATGGGAACTTACCTCATATTCCAAACATAATTACTTTACAAACATTAATCAAAGTATATTCCCGATAGGAAATAACCTAGCATTGAAAACAATATGAATATATTTTCCTGATGGAAAATAACCTAATAGATGGGTAATATCGATCAAAATATATTTCCGATAGGAAATTAACTAAAATTGCAAACTATATTAATTTATTATACAGACGGAAAAATATTTAATATTCCAAACATAATGAAGATTTGATAACAATGGTTACAACAAATATTGTGCTTACATTTTGATATGTTGGCCATTACTAGCGTAGCGCCGTAGTTCCTATCGCTGCCAAGAGTGTTAGACATGTCACTATGCGGCCTATATACATAACGCCCAATATTCCAGGAGAAATGGAAAGGAAATAGGAGGGGTGGCGAAGGGAAACAGAATGTAGTCTCCGTCCCACTCTTACAACTACGGAACTCCCTCCATCTGACTGCCAGTAGAAGTTCTGAGTATGTTCCAGAATATTCCTATTCCATCTGTAAGGTACTAGGTGGTTTTATGAACGCAGCCTCTCAGGAGTGTTGACGTCACTCTTACTCACTCATTAGTTGGACAGCAAAGTTTGTTTGAGACGGTCGGGCCTTATTTCGGGTGAGTTTGATGGGGGTGCGAGTAGGGTCAAATTGGCGCAAGGTGTGAACGGGGTGAGATTATACTTTTATTCGTATTTATAAACCATTAGTTCAAATAGTTCATCGTATTAAACTTTAATTTATGATATATATTTTGTAGAAATGTCTCAGGATATGAAATTATTATTAAATTGATCTAAATACTCTTGTAGGTTAAACACTGTTACTATGCTGACCATGGTTTCCTGAAAAATAAGGAGTACAACAGAAAGGATCCCATATCGATCTGGTGAGAACTTTGTGGGATTATTGGCAATAAGCAGATCAAAAATGGATTATCTGGTATTCATATCGTTGATATTACCCAGAAAAAAAAATTCAGTATTCAAATGTGCAGACACACTTAAAAGTTTTATTATATGTGTAAATTGACCATCTAAGAAACAAAAAATATGTAAATTGAAATGAACACTCAATATTAAGGGCCCTATCACGCTTAATAACATTGTTCTATTGACTCAGTACCAATAAACCAAATAAAAATAATATAATTCACAAGCTACAGCATAAATGACTGAAAATATACCTAAATATAAGACGCAAATGCAAGCGTACTTGCAGTGGTTCTCTTAAATGTAGGCATTGTTGCGATAAACACAAAAATAAATTGTTTGAATTTATAATCCAAAGAAATTTTGTTGTTTCCTTAGTAGTAAGGACAAAATTAAGCAAACTTAAGTCACATGCAACACAATAAAGTTACTGCTAATATACTCTGCGACTTTGAACCTTTCACTTCCAATAATAGTGTCAAACACACAATAAATTTTATTATTAAAATACATTATATCTTTATTCTTAATGTTTGTTTACAATACAAAACACTCGTTGCCAAGCAGATTAATAATTTGTTTTGTTGAAATTTTAAATCCCTAATTTCCAACGAGACTTACAAAGAAGATGTATACATTAAAAGTTAATATATTTGAATTGTTACAAACTTAAGACGAAAATGTAGCCACACTGAGAGTCGGTTTTTACGGCACTACTTCGTTCAGTGATGAGAAAGAGTATTGGTATATAGTTTACTCATTATTTTAAACAATATGAAGTGCAAAGTAAGTCCTGTTTCCATTAATTAAGTAATTTTAGAGTTTACAAACAACATTCAAACAGACAGTCATTCAAATATAGAGACAGAATTTAGATTTTGATTATACGTAAACCCGAATGGGTAGTAAGAATCAATGCATATATTTAAGAGTTTATGTAGGTTTATTTATGTACTTGTTTTATTTTTATATTAAGCATTATACTTTATAATTTACTTTAGACCGCCTCTGTGGTCTAAGAGTTCTTGGCTATATATCCAGAGGCTCCTGCTTCAATTCTTTGAAATTCCAAATTCTCTCTGTGGAGCAATTGGTCTGTAGTAGGGCAAACTCAGCCTCATGAGGACAAATGAGGATCTACTTTAATATTATCGTAGCAGCTTCGGTTTAGAAAACAAATTAACAGCTGTAGTGCTCGTTTTAAGACCACATTACACCCTCGATCTGTTGTGACATGCCCCAGTTTATATATATGGGATCGGGTCATACTTATTTTACACGTATAGAATATATCAATTATTGAAGATGTATGTTATACTAAATGTTTTTATTTATCTTAGCTAATCTTTATCAAATCAATGAAGACTGAAAATGTTTCAATTATACCCTATGAAGAGGAAAGTTGTAACACTAGCAGGGACATGATGCAAAGTTTGTTTTAAATCGTGCAATTCATAATTTTCATCAGATACGCAGTTGATGAATGTGAAACTTATATTATTTTCGTACCTAGCTAATGGATCGACATTTTATAAACCCTGCACTGAACTTACTTTTTAAAGGCCCTCACCATATTCTTTATTGCTGGACCAATGATATATAATTTGACCATTATTTGTTGGGCAATCTTCAAAAGCTATGTTCCTCTTCGTAGGGTTTAGCTTATTCTTTGTTGAATTTTTATTCTTTTGCGAATTAGTTGAAAGTTTTTTTAAATTATAGGTTAAACATAGAGCCCACACTATGCTTTGCTCTGAAAACTTATGTTCTATGGAGTTGATAAATACATTTTCGAAAAATATATTATAAATGACAAACGCATTGATGCTTTATTTTTTTTATAACCGGCTCCTATTTTAGTAGTTAACAAATGTATTAATATTTATGTATTCCTAATTCCGTATATCAGTAAGCTGTTAAAATTCCTTATAGTTTATCTGATGTTAATATAATACACAGATAAAGTTCAACTATTCTCACGCCCACAGGCTAAGTTGCAACACTCGTTGCAAATAGCCTCAGTGTCCCTTATATACTAATATGCTAAGGAAAATAAGTATAATCTAGGACTATAAAATTAATATTATGGGTATTATCTATTTAGATCATTACATCGTAAATATTACTGTTGGGCACGCGAAAAAAGGCGCTTGTTTCGTCTTGTCTGGATTACCAGTGCTGGGGAGGTTGAGGTGTACCTCCCCACTCTCACTCATTATTTAGTTACGGCCACACACAATAGACTAAAATAGAGGAGGACGATATCTAAAGAAAATAATTATATGAAAAAGTAAAACATTTTCAGTTTAAAGAAATATTTGAATTATTTATTCAAAGTAACAAACAGTGTTAAAACAGCAAGCTGCATGGCCTTACAGGTCTTATTGAATTGTGTTGAAAAACAAATAAATCTTATCAATTTATTACATGCGCAGTACGTTTCAAACTTTTAAGAAATATAATTATATAATATAAACTTATCTAGAAGAGACAAATGAAATAAACAAAATAGTTACTATTATTTAAAAAAACTTTTCTATATGATATAAAAAAATTCTAATTCACCACAGTGAATTAAGATTAAACAAAATCAAAAGAATCAAAAGTTTTAAATTACTTAATTATTACAAAGATGGCACATAGCTTAATGAGCCTCTTTTAAATGGTTTACAATGCGTCAGATTCACACCAGTGAATACAGACAAAGCAGTTTTAAATTTAGGGAATAAATTTAAATATCGTACCAGAGATTTGTTAAGTTTTAACTTCTAAAAATTATACAAGATCACAAAGAGCTTAATGAGCCTTTTTTAAATAGTTCACAACGCGTCAAATTCACACCAGTAAATATAGACTAAACGGTTTTAAATTTATAGAATACATTTAAATTTAAATATCGCACCAGATATTTACTTAAAGCCCAAAGGTTTGACTTCCCGACTAAACTCAAACTTTCGTGGGACAATTTTCTTCTTCACTTTTAAAGAATTAAACAAAATTCCCACATTTAAATATTTAATGTTAAAATAGAAAAGTTACGTTAGAGAACTTGTAATTTTGCCTAAATGAATCTATGAATATTAAAGTCAAAACCATAATTAATCAATAAAAATAAGTTACATCAACATTAACTTCATAGTAACGAAGTCTACAAAATAACCCACAAAAGAAACATTATTAATTTCAATTACTGATAACCATAAAAGCAAAAATATTAATACCTAACCTAAATCTTGCAAGACATAAAAAAAGAACCAAATAATCTGGCTACCTAATTAAACCAAGAAAATACAAATATACTATCGCCCAAGCGGCAACAGTAAACACTATGTGCTCCATAACAGAATTTACGTTTAAAAATACAATTTTTATCAGAACATTAGCGATACCTACATTGACATGTCCATAACAGACTAAACCAAAGTATTCAATAAATTAAACCCATCGCAACTATATATATATATATTTCAAAAAAAGATATTATTATAAGCCATCCTGGTTAGGTAATGTCCTAGTCCTGAACAGGACTTTTCGTGGAAGTGGCGATTGTAATAGTCTTCGATATTGTCTGTGGTCCCTCGTTATATAGGTCTAGTTGCAAGGTGGGAAGGTGGGAGTTTTCTTTAGCTATTACGTCACTCACTAACATCAGGTTGAAAGGCTACGTTATTTTCGTCATGTAGCCAGGTTCTTGTTGCCATGATCATCAGCCGCTACATTCGACTCGTTCCCAAAACACGAACTTCAAGACACAAGACGAGCAGTCACGTACGCCATCCAGGTGTCCATGAATATGAGTGGTCTTATAATAGTATAGCATGGGCCAATCAGATCACTGCTGGCTTTCTCCGTTGGGACATCAGGGTGCTGCACAATTTGTAGCGTGTTTTGGACTTCTCTCCATTATAGAATTCATGGTGATCAGGCTGGACTTGCAAGTTGATTTACTCCAGGCAGATACACGCGCAAGTAGAGACCTATATTTGACATAGTAAGATTATTATGTTTAAAAATGCTGTATATCTATGAGTACAAGATTATTTGGGGTAGTATTTTAAACAGCTGACTGGTCCTATTAGTATTTCTGTTGCAGGATGTGTATGCATATAAGCTTGTTTAGGGGTGGGTAGTAAAGTTTTAATATTAGCAGTCCACGCTGATGTTACAGGGGCTCAAATCTAGTTCAGGTGTACTAAAGGTTTTTTTATAAAAATGTTTCTACTGTCTCTCTCTCTACTTAAATACGGTAACACTTCTAAATATATTTCCTATCAGTATTAATATATGGGCAGTACGGATAGATATTTAGGTGAGGTGGAACATCAAAATATTATCTCGTTATTGTTTTAATCAAAATTATAGATAACATTATAAAAAAGGATTTTCAAGACGATTAAAACAAATGCCTTTGTATGCTATACTGCCACCGGAATCAGAATCGTATTTGATGGAACATCGCTAGAAGCACAAGCCCCTATCAACCACACCCATGGTTGAGACAGGATTTGTTTTTATTTTCTAACTGGTTTGAAATGTTTAAATTTTTTTTTAAATACATGGTTGAAACATCAGAGGTTTTAAAAATAACTTAACCTAAAATATACACCAAACCTATATACCCTAATTTAAATGTATTATTGTATCTAGGTAATAGGTAAATCTTGTTCACAATCAGACTACCAATTTTGGTGGTCTCATGGTCTAAGAAATCAGTCTCGCGATAGACTGGATCGCTGATAAAAAGGAGGTGGAGGTTCGAATCTCGATTGGTAGCACTGGTTGGGGAATAATAAATGTAGTAATTACAAAAATATCTAGAGTAATTAATACTCAATATTTTAATCGCATCGTTGGAAACGCGGATTAAATTTAAGTCTCAAATAATCATGTTTGTCTATCACGTAGATGTCAGGGTTTTAATCCTGACAAGATATTCAGAACATGATTATTTCCTAAATAGTTTTTCCTACTCCCTCGACGCATATGTTTTCTAAATCTTATCTACTTAAAAGCTTTACTTCCTTAACGTTACGAAAAGATGATATCACGAACGGGTAATAAGATTCAATAAAAATGTCGTTTTAACTAGTTAATAATTTTTTTTTGTTCTTGAACTATACAATATCATTCCCGCAACTCCAGCCAAGGGTTGTGTAAGAAAACGTTACTACAGTAACCAAAAGTATTAAACAGGTGAAACCATCGGGTCGTATTTACGATCCATGTTGTAATCTATTCATCCATAATAGAATTGAGGCGCTAGTACGCGAACATTCAGGAGACGACGTGTTTGTGGCGATGTGGAGGGTGAGGGAGATGGAAGATTAACTGTAGAAAATAAAACCTCGCAAATAAACAGTTTTACACTCGCTTTTCGCACGTCATGGTACGGATGGGTTGAGATGCGCCGAAGAAAACTACCCAAGGGCATAAACTATAACAACACTCCACGGGGTGAAAATGAGTTTTTATTACGGGCCCTTGGAGAGTAAGAGGGGAAAATTGGGTAAAAAGGAGAGCGATGAAAATAGACTACAAGCCTAAAATTGGAATTTATTTCAATGCTCGAAGGTGAAAATATCTTTATATTTCTTAAAGATATATATATATATATCTTTATATATATAAGAAATGGTTATCTAACACTTCTCATCCGATTCATAAAAACTTATTTCTTACATCCACAGAGTTAATCAATCGAACTACAACTTTTTTCAAAAACATCAAATTAATGGATTCTTAGTAAAGAGAAGAAAGCGTTTCTGTTTAGATATAGAAGAGTATTTAAATCGTTAAGCAGGATTGATTAGAGTCAGGGATTGCGGCTTAGCCAAAACTGAAAAGCTAGAGCCACATAGCCGTATTTGAAAACCACAGCTCTTAGTTTACTGAATTAGAATAAAAAGAAAAGATATGCTACTTTAGAATGCACTGTAGATAATAAATAATAATATTAATATCTTCTGCTAACAAATGGAGGAGTCAATGCAGAGGATTCCATAAAATCATCTGATTATTGTTAAGGGCATTCCATCATCAAGTTTTATTACATAATTTCAAGAAGTGTATAATTAAAAGCTATAAATATTGATTCGATGGCCTCAAAATATTACAGTTCACGAGTTAAAAGGGGGTCAAACTTTTATTTTATGTTTTACGCGCCATTGTTAAGATAAAGTATCTAATGCACGGGGCTGAAATTAGTATAACGAGGTGTAGACAATGACATATTAATTATATTAATACATATGAAATATATATTAATAATATTAATAAAAAGATAATTAATATTATAAATATTTAAATAAAATATTAATTTTTTATTTATTTATTTATAAGTAATTTAAATATTTTAAATATTTATATGGAATATTTACAATATTAATATTATTAAAAGCTATTAATATTGTTAAAACTATAATAATATCATTAATAATAATATTAAAATTATAAAATATCAATAACTTTAAAATTATAAATATGTCATTGTGTACATTCTATACAAATGGCTAGCTATACTAAATTTAAGCCGCATACATTAATTACTTTACACTACCTACCAATGGTAGACAAAAACATAAAATAGCAAGTTTGACACATTTAACTAGTAAAATGTAATGATTTGAAATTATTGAATTACTATTTTTATCTTACAATTATACACTTGTTAAAATAAAGTAATACAAATTTGATGG
>CABFOV010001402.1:0-27096 GCA_902141375.1 Timema poppense
ATTCACAAGATGTCTTGTCAGAGGTGAAGGAAGGGTTTGGTAATCAGATAAATCTGTGCCATGACCGAGGATTGAACCCCGGACCCCCAACACAGAAGTCTGACACCTTACCTCTAGACCGCCAGGACACCGATGCTTTGTTCCCCTTGCCATTATAAAAAGACATATTGTGTTTATTACTTTTATTTGTTCTTATCCCTTTATCCTGCACCTTCTTCCATGTACAATATTACATAAAAAAAACCACCCGTATTAAACATAAAACATCATCATGAAGGAAAGTAATAGCCAGAGTAATGAAAACTTAATGTGTGCGGTTTGTTTCGTAAAGGCTTCAAACATTAGTTATTTGACATTTCTTGGTAAATCCAAGTATGCCAATAAAGAACAAAAATTAAAAATAAACATAGCTCAATGGCCACAAGAAATAATTATATTGGTTTCCAATGTATAATACAAACATAATTACAGAGTTGGTCAAACTGTGGCGATGTTGTCCATGTAGAAATAAACTAACACAACTAAGCCATTTTTTAATAGAAACAAAGCAATCATTTTTCCAAACAAACACAAACAAAACAATTATTTTTTCGACAAACACATATATTTTCAGATCACTTCTGATTGTGTAAATATAACTGATAACGGACCAAGGCGGCCAATCTTAGCCTGTCGTTTCAATTAAATCACTATTAATCAGTTTTAAAAGTCCTCAATGACCATAAGTTCAAACCTTCACATAACCTCCAAATCATCTAATGGGCCTAATTGCTCATTTTTAACAATGTAATAGTGGGCACAAAAGAATAATAAATAATTAAATATTTAAAAATTAAAAACCATTTAGCATATGAAGTCAAGTCAAGTTTTTAATGACAAAAATCCTTCCGCATAACTTTGCTAACACTAACAATGAAACTAGTAATAAATATATAACACATCAGACAGTTATTATCACTATTTGTGATATTACGATAATAAATACCACTTTGATCTGAAAATAGGATGTCCCTGAAAATGGGATTGAGCCAAAATATAAGATCACTTTTAAAGGGAAAAATACATATTTCCTTGTTTGGTGCTTAGTTTGTGAATATCTTAATGTTGAGATTTTAAACTATTTGTCATAAATATGGATTATTCTTTGGTCGAAGAATACTTTTGTTTTTCTACATGACCTGCCACGATGAAGATTTTGGCCTCGGTTAAAAATCAATACTTCTAATAGATACTTATTACAGTAGAATGGTAATATTGTGACAAGCAGACACTGATAAACAGTCATGAAAACATGTTTGAAAATAAAAAGTATTTTAAGGTAAGGTATCTTTATTAATATGATAAGCACTAATTTGTCAAGGTCAATTTATTTTTAAATAACCTGTGTAAAATATGATTAAATAATAAACACTCACAAATAATATCCATAGCATTGCACCAATTACTACAATATGTCAAGAGATTATAGCATAAACTTAACACTAGCTATTATAAATTATCACAAATTATTTCTATACTATGCCAATGGATATTAAAAAGTACTTAAAGGCATGGCATTAATTATTATAAAGTATCACAGCTATATATTGGCATTATTTTTAATTTATCACAGAATACATTTGTACATGCAACTAATTAATAAGTATTACAAATCACATTTTAACAAGAAACTAATTATAAAATATCAGAAGTTTTAGTGTCAAAGTAGACCGAGATTAAGGGCCAGTTTCATAGCCAGACTTTGTACGCCTCAAGCACGGCGTTATACTAAGTACATGACAGCACCTACCTACACTCAAATGGAAAGTGTTGTCTTGTATTTAGTTTAGCGCCGCGCTTGAGCCGTACTAGATCCTACTATGAAACTGGTCCTAGGTCCCAACAAACCTTATATGGAAGATTGGAGGAGATAAAGTTATATAAGTTTATATGCTATTATAAGTTTAAAAACAACTCCCAAACCGATAAAACTTACTAACGTGCTATTGCATGAAGAATATACTAGTTTTCTTTTTCCCTTAACCCAAAGAGACCAACAAATGTAGCGATTTTTTGTTTAGTTGTCATCACTTCTTTAACCCATTTCCCGACAGGTGTTTAGCACAGCAGCCATCTTTTAACTCATATGCTCTGAACCGAAAAATATTTTCACTACTCACTTTCTCATGTATTGCTGTAATCATGCTCATATTAAAGCATTGAACTGGTAGCCCCATCTATTAGCTTCAATATGAAGTATTCAGACTGGTTAAAAGTACAGTGGTTCATTGATAGATGGCATTGCAATAACTTATTGCAATGAAATGTCGATTCATGCCCGCGCCAGGGAATGGGTTAAGATTCTCCCCCCTCTTCCACTTCTCCAGGGGTACTGCTATTAACCTCGAGAATAACTTAGTTTCAACAAGTTTACAAATACTGCTGTCTAATAGTTATGACAAGGGGGGGAGGATTGGGTAGTTTTATGGGAACAGGCGGGTAAGGGGTGACTATTACTTGAGAGGTTTTCTATTAAGGCTATTCACTATTCAAGCATAAGAAACCTTTCCCTTCTACCTAAGCTAAAAACATTTGCCTGTAGTGATTACAAATTTGTGTGAAAATACACCCAACTAAGTCAAATATTCAAATTAAATGTAAATAACTTTTTTTTTTACTTTCATAGGTCTACATTAAGAACATTTTCACGTACAAAAAAATATATAATAAACATGAAAAAATTCAGATAGTAACGTTTTAAATGCTTATATTTATATAAGGAATCTGGAATTATGGGAGGGTTTTCTGTTTGGACACGACTCTCGGTTACTTTTCGTTTTGACTCTTAAGACAACAATGTTCTGTGTATTTCACATATTCAAATCATTTTAAAATTATTAAGGCTCAATATAGTTTTAAAACAGACGGAGAAAAACTTATCTACTAAAACGTTGGCTAGAGCCAAAAATAAGCTGCACTTTTTCTTAAAACCATCATTTACAAAACCCTGGTGCAACCTATAATCGCACCTTTAGATACTAGGTAACAAATGTTGTATCTTTAAGGGCTGTAGTTATATCGATATATGTCGAAATAGTTTATAAACTCCATAACAGCTTCAAAAACATTTTTTTTTAAACAAATGGGCCTCAACTAATAATATAAATTTAGCTTCAAGCCAAAATGGCCGACAGAATGAAATGGTCAAAATCTTTCATAACTGCCACTACTATTTTTAACACATGGCTTTAGAGGCTTTTTATTGAAATTTGTTAGTTACTTGAATAAATACTCTCATTACAGTGTTTATTTACAGTTTGTTGTAAAAATAAGACTTTATTTTACATATTATAACTTATAATATGAAAAACCATAGGTCACATTTGGCTGAAGAAAAGGCATAGACTTTTAAGATCATACCTATCTCCCTTTTGAAGGCGGAATGACGTGTTAATAAATAATAAATAGCACATTTTAGATCATGATTAAAAAGTATCTTTCAGCTATGATCATGACTTGGTTATATAAAAAAAGAATAATCTTAGTAAATGGACATGTAAATAATATGAACAATAGGAACACTAAAGGATTCATTTTAAGACAATTATTATTAGTGTTCAAAGTGATTATAATTTTAGGGTACGACCCCTATTCGTGGGAGGCTAATTTTCAGGTCAATACAGCATAGGTTAAGACATGTGTGTATATAATTTTAGTCTCCCCTTCTTCATTATTTTAGTTACGTCAATGGAGACTATGCTAATAAAAAAGCACTAAATATTTAATAGTATCACAGATTTTCCACATAGTGGCTTAAATTACTATATAAAACAATAACAATACATTATATAAAAGTCACAAAATAAAACAAACTGTAGAGATAAAAATGTGCAGTAACAGTTAACAAATATTAAACAGATACAAAAATATGTTACATTAAATGTATTTATGTCTGGTAGAATTGGCATCAATTGTGGGATCTAAATTTAACCTAATAGCAAAAAATGTGATCAATGTTTTGGAAATTAATAAAAGAAAATAATTGACTGCCAATGTAAGGAAAACATGACATATATTCAACAAATTAAACTTTATGTATGTAGTTTCAAAGGTCACTTGTTGTTCAGCTCATTCCTATAGTTTAAAATTTAATCGACACTAAAATATAAAATAAACACAAGACTTAACATTTTCCTGTCATTCAAATTTTCAATTCATCATTAAACATATGCTATAAAGTATCTAAACAAAGGAGAAAGGTGAAAGGTGAAAAGTATTTAAACAAAGAAGAAAGGTCTAAGGTCTACACAATCATCAGAAATTTTTAAGTCAAAACATTCCAATTTTAAATATATTGCAGTATTTCTTCAGAGTAAGGGGATTGTTATGTCCTAAAATTTTTCTCTGAGGAGATGGTTTTAAAACGTGAACAATCTTTTGGTAAGTGCGTAGGCATTATCCAAATAAAGAGTTGGGGGCACAATGAGTACATGAGATAGTAGAGGAAGCAAGACTGAGATGGTATAGGCATGTAATGAGGATGTTGGAGCACATGAGATAGTAGAGGAAGCAAGAATGAAATGGTATGTGCATATGATGAGGAAGGAAGAACATAGAATCCCAAGGTAAAATGGTAAATTTTGGCAATCAAGTTTGTAGGAAAATGATCACAAAGGAGACCAAGAAAGAGATGTTCAGAGCAGATCACAGCAAGTGTGCAGGTGAGAGGATTAGAAGGGAGGAAAATAAAGGAGGAATAGTGGTTAAAGGAAAGAAGAGTATAGTCATGTTTATATCAAAGAGAAATATGGAAACATGATTACATGAAAGGGAAATAGCGAAAGCACAGTTATATGAAAGAGAAATATGGAGGACTGATTATATGAAACCAAAAATATAATTTTAGCAATGGTTTTGTGAACAAAAGAAGGTACATGCAAGAGGTATAGTAAGAAATAGAGGAACAAACACAATAGGCATTAAATACAGTTGAAATGGCACCTGGATATGGGAGGCGAGCATGAGATCTTTGGCTTAATGCACTAATGACCTGCCACTAAGCTATCCAGGTTTATTTTGTGTCCAGGGTCATTCATCACCTAGAGTTTAATGCAGATGATGGACGTAAGGGTTTGTCAAATATTTAATAGCTATCTGAAACCTGGCATCGGCAGCTCTGAGTTGGCTTTTATGCCACCGATCGTATAAGTTTTACTTGGTTTTATATCAGTTGCATTTACACACAATACAAACATGGATAGCTAGATAGTAGTCAATTTTTAAAAACATGTTTCCCTTATAGGTGCACTCTATGACAAAAAGGATACAATATTTGTTCACCAGCGATATGACAACATCGTCCAAATTAGTATACACATGCTTAGAATATACAAATAAATCCAATATTTAGTGTCAAAACCATCTCATATCCAAGCAATTAAGCTTACATTCCCTACTAAATGTTTTACACGTGACCTATAAGAATTAAGAAATAAATTATTATTTGTAAAAAAGTTGATTTAGAATTCTAAATATTCATTTAGAGTAATTGACCAGTAATAAAATATATTTAATAACGAAACATGCTTCTGAACAAAATATTAATATTTCAAGAAAATGTCCTGCTCTCTCATACTACAAGCAGAGAACCTATTTAATAAGAGTATGACTAACCCGTCAATAAAAATGTGACAAACAATTATTAATACCTAATAATATAAAACATTTAAACAAAACTTGCTATCAGTCTTAGTATTATCACTTAAACCATTGTATTCTTATGATCACAGACAAAATTAATATTTAATAAAATATGTTGATTTTATAAGATATAAAAACTTTTAATTCCACTTAATTACTCAAATAAAAAATAAGCTCAAATACATACCAAAACAACCACCAATTAAAATGTACTCAACTTCATCAGGTTTAGTAAAACCCTAACATTTATATCTCAGCTTGATGGAAGCTTCCACATTCCAGTACTTTTGCAAAATAGCTATCAATGCAAGTCAAATATTAAATTAAACAACCACAATGAGCAACCGAATAGGTCTATGTTCAACTGTTTGTAATAAAAATCACAGTTCCATAGTCCTAAATTATTTAAATTAATTGGATGACAATATGGGCAAAGGTTAATCCGAAATGTGTGTTCCCTGTTCATAAGTTTAAAAAAAAAAAGGGATGTGTGTGTGTGTGAGACACTTTTCAGTTTGAAACCGAAATATATTCTGATAAATATAGTTTTTCCCCCTTTTAAAATATTGTAATATAAATCAAATTCAATCTAATGTTTGTTTATATCTACTTATTGCTGATGAGGCAAACGTTAAAACTTTTTAGGGCTGACTCAGAGTTTTACTAGTTGTCTGGGTTCTATTTAGTTGACAAAAATAGGTTTTTTTTTTACATTTTTACCGAAATTTCTCAAATTTAATGTTGGAACAATCAATCATTTCAAATAATGTCATAAGCATAAAAAGAGATTATTCCTACAATTATGAAGTAATTTTAGATACTTTTCTTTTGCACCGCGTCATATTACCCTGTCGGGTTGCACGCATATACACTAATTAGGCTAAAGTATTAGGGATGAGTAAGGTAGAATTTAGGGGTAGTGTGGCCAAAATTGCATAAAGGGAGCTGGAAAACCATTTGGGAAGTATACCCGATCAGGATTCAAACCTTGATCTCCCTATCAATGGCAGTCCAGGCTACAGCGAGTGTGACACTTTAGACAACACAGTCACAGAAGCGGTGTTATTTCATGCATCAGAGCTCCAAATATAATTACAAAATTGTTTATATGAGGTTTTAGCAAAATTTGATTATTGGATGGATATATTAAGATTAAAGTTAGTTGTAATTTTATATTATATTCAAGTTTGTCAACAATTTAAGAAAAGAAAAAATTAATTTTCTAAAACCAGATGTTTATAGGGTAGTTTAAAGTTGTCACACACATCCCTATTGAAAGAGTATAAAAGACACCAACACTTTATTCAATTAACAGAAGAAGAATTTTTGCAAAAAGTAAATGTTCCTGCATTTGGGCGAAGGGAGTAAAATAAAACCCACATTACATCTGACCAGCTTTCAAGCCTCAACCCCTCCATTACAGGCAAACCATAAAAGAGAAACTCAACGTTTAGTCCACACGCCCAAAAATGAACGCCAAGAAATTACTAATCAGTTGCAGAGTGTTTTGATTCTACAAGAGGGGACGTAAATAAAGTTATCCAACAGAATGAAATAGTTGGAACTTTGATTTTAAAAAAAATACTTTAGTTCCATTTACAAACTCCAACTTTTTATATAAATTGTTTTAAGGGGTCATCAATAAACCACGTAGTGCTGTTGATAAAAGAGGACCTGGTGTTACTTGGGGTAGTGTGGGTGAGTAACATCATGGTGTTACGTTACACAAATTTTATAATCAAGTTCTAATAATTATAAAATTCTTTGAAATCATTTATACTCAGAATTTAAAATGGATTTTGAGTAGTATTAAATATGAGTTCCTCTTTAAGTGTCCAAAAGCTCCCCTTTGAAATAATGACATTAGCTCTTGATGTGGAGTTATATTATAAGGTTAGAGGGTTGGGGGAGTGGGGACGTGTCATGCTAAATTTCTACTGTCGCTACATGGATTGGGGGGTAAAAAAAGTAAGAAAATGTGTTTCATTGTTTATGAATGGCCCCTTATTTATAAAATTGCATGAAGGGCTTCAAAGGACCGAGACTATGAAGCTGATTTGAATTACAAAACTTCACTATCTACATATTAATCTTATACATCTAATAATTGTTGTCATCCGAATGAGCTTCCTAGTCTCGTTCAGAAAGATAATATGAAACTCAATCATGTTCTCACATCTTCAAAAAAATATGTGAGCAAAATATTACTCCTTTGTAACAGCAAACAGAAACACAAAAGATTTAACTATTCAAACATAGCAAATATTTTACATATTGAATCTTTTTTTTTTATCTAGTTTATTTTCTTTTATTGTAAAGCTTTATTAATGCAGTGTATATTATTTAACATAGTTTTTATCTTTAGATATATGTTTATATGTAGCTTTTTTTTTTCAATTAACAGTAAATCAAGACAGTAAAAATATGAATATGAAAAATAAATATTTATGATGTGTCTTAATCATTCAGGTTTTTAAATGTTCTATTATCTTTTCAGCTAATTCTTTATCTTATTTAATTTGCCATGATTAGACTTGTAAAGCTTCCATCTTTTTTTTTTAATGCATTAAGATAAGATATATTTTTTAAGCAAACAAAGATAAATTCTTTAATGTCAAATGTTTACCAACAAAGATAAATTATATTTATTGGTAGTTTTATCAAATATTGTTCCCAAAAATAACCAATGTAGACAAATCACTCAAATGTTATTTAAAAAGATTGTTAAAAAATGACACCTTGACACAGGATTCACACGCATGATCTTTGGGCACAAGTGCTATAAGATTGAGTTTTTCAGATTCATGCTCTACACAAGGTAAAATTATAACTCAATAAATAATTTAAGGCAGAGTCTAAGCTAATCTTGTGAGGGGTGAGATTGTTAGCTAATTTATAGCCACCAAAAATAAAGTCCAAGGTTTGATTTGAGTGTCTAGGTGTAATTTTCAACATGTTTGGAAAATTTTTGTGAATGGCATATAATCGGAACCAAGAGTCAATTTCAATATATTGTGTGATCCAATAAGGTCCATGAATTTAGTTGAAAGTAAGAATGATTGTATATTATGTTTCTAAAATAAATATGGGATGTAGTATCGTGTCAATTTGTGCATGTACTCATGTAAACACTAGAGGTGTAGAAAACTTCGGCTCCATTTTTAGCATTTGTCAGATCCAATATCGCTTCGAAAGTAAAAGTCCATATTTGACAACTAAGCTTTGCCAATAAAAATGTTTTAAAGTTAAAATATACATTATATGTTAGTTTTTTTAAAATGTATACCACAAATGAATTCTGACACGACAAACATAAAATATTTAAATAACATTTTATAATTTTGTAATTAATCAACTTAGAATGAAATATTCTAGTAATGTTAGAAATATATCAATTTTTAAATTAAATTTATCACTAAATTATTATAAACATGCACTAGAGAATATTGTTTACCAACAATAATTTTTTTTAAAACATTCAGACTTCGATTCGGCTTCAGGAATATTTTGTATTATTCAATTTGGTTTGGAATCGAAAGTGGACTGTGTACATCCCTAGAAAACACTAACAGTTATCTATCTCATGCTGCGGGCCTGTGGTTGTAAACGGAGCAAGTGAGAGAGTAGATTTCAAATCACTTAGAAAATAAATTTGCCATATTTTTTTGTTTTAAATTTTGGTTTCTGGCACATTATTTGAAATATTAATAAATAAAGATTGCTGGTTGGTTATTCTTAATGACCAAGATGAAAAATAATAAGTGGGATATTAGGCTTTTGAAAAACTGTGATATTTTTGTGTAAACACATTAAATAATCAATATAAGATACTCATAATTTATGCTCACAACATCATCATCATCATCATCATCAACATGATCGACTATTTCATGCCTGTGGCTGGGTCAGTTTAGTAAAATGCCTCCATCTTCCTCTTAACTACATAATTTACGCTCATAGTTGAGTATTTATATATGTACTCAGGTACTTATGGCACTCGTTTACCTCTAAGCATATCATTCACTTTTTTAATAATTCTTTTTTTCCAAATAGTTGTGAAAGCATATTTCAATTTTTTAATATGATTATTTTAGAATCAAACATTGACAGAACGATAAAAGAACAGGGCCTACATGCCTACCAGAAAGCTGTAGACCTCAAAGTTCACAAATAAAACACAACCAAACACATAGATATGTAATTTTCAGGGTACATCAGTCCCCCTTTTTTTTAGCAGAAGAAAGTAAAATAATGATGGTTTCGTTGCGTTTTCATTTTAAACAATTTTCTGTTAAGTGTGTAGGCCTTACCCTTCTATCCTCCTTTCAATGTTTAATTTATCACAGCAATTTGTCGCCTTTTTCCGTTGTTAAGATAACTATTTTTTTATGCTTATTTACATATATATATATGTTGTGGATTTAATAACCAAAACCAAGTTTTATTAAAAAATAAAAGTGAGGTCAATTATAGCGTAGTGCATTTTAAATATCGTAGTAAGTAAAATAAACCAAATAATTGACATTAGCCTGATCTGCAAAAGAGCTGATCGGCCCATCCCTACACTTTACTGTGGAATAAGTTAAAAATAATCACAAGAGTTGAAAATATGAGTCACAATTTGTAAAAAAAACTAATAAAAAAAACCACTATAATATTCAACTTGAACCGGGAAAAAATGGATCTTGCTACCAACAGATACATATTATATACATACAAATAGATAGATGCAAACTAATTTTAATAAATGATGAACCTTAGGATTAGTTACTATAAGATATTTTCACTATTTTTGGAAAGTTCATTAGGGGTATGCAAAGATAATTTTTTTAAATGCTATGCCAAAATTGACTTGAAAAATGCTATGAAAAGTAAAAGTCAAAAATCAGTTTTGTGTATCTTACACTGCTTTAGATTATCTTTGATTATAAATTGTGCTAGATTTATAAGAAATGAGATTGAAAAGAAATTCAAAACTTGATTAATATATATGTCATCTCACACGCATTTAACTTTCTTAAATTAGGGAAAAATCAAGAAGAATATTGTTAGAATTTTAAAGCTATGGACGAAATAAATAACAATAATAGACAATCTGTCAGTCATTAAAAAAAGAAATTAAAAAAAAACATCAACACGTATTACTAACCATTCAGGTTATAGGTTTGTGTACTAACTACACTAATGAATTGGAGGTTAGTAAGGTTGAATTGAGAGGAAGTGTAGCCACATTTGCATGGACAGTAGAAAACCATTAAGGAAAAGGCACCCTCAGTATAAATGGCTGGGATTGAAGCCCGATCTCCCCGTCTTTGGCAGTCTATTCTATTGTGAGAGTTGTGCGTTAGACCATGTGACCACCGAAGCAGATAAAAGAAAATTTAATTTTGAACCAAAACTAACTTTAAAGTTAAATATGTTATGAAAAAATAAATAAAGTTTGAAATGATAATAATAAAAAGAAACCATATTTGATTTAAAGTTTTGGTTTTGCTTCAAAATATTTTTGTAGATTATAAGGAAATTTTGGGTGTCAAAAGTCTCAGGAAATATGTGTTGGTTGACCTTTGACTTTGATTTTTCAAAGCTTTGCAAACCCCTAATATTATGATTTAAGTTACAAGGCCTTGATGAAAATATTTTGACAAATTTCTTAAAAATAAAAGTCTGTAAGAAACAAAAATCTCTAACAAGATCATTTATCGCGATATGTTTTAAAAGTAGTCAGTCACATCCAAGGAGAAAATAAATGTACACATACATTTTAAACAATATAAAAACCTATTTTGGTATTTCACAGCACTTCTCATTGCAGATTACAATACAGTAATGTATGTGAAGACAGATCTGAAATTACCCTTTTTTTTTAAAAAGGTACATATATAAATAATAATTGTAGATACACGGTAAACTAACTACATTGTTTGTTCACTTAAAACAGGGGTTAAAATTAGCAAGTATGTTATAGTTCTGTTGCCATGTGGAAAATCAGCCCCGCCATTGTTTTGTGGAGATAAAGTTATTAACTGCTAGCTCACAGTAAAAATCAACAATAGATTTAATAAAATTTAAATGTGCATAGTTTCACTAAATTTATTATACTGCACCAACTGCTATTTAATCTCAAAAAGTTCATTAAAATATTGTGATACCACTTTGTCGGAAGGTTTAATTTAATTAATTTGATTAATAAATTAGTAAAGTTATAAGCTTATTTACAGAAAGTTACATATTTACCGCCATACAAGAACAAATCGAATAAATATCCTTTAAATTTGAAAATATTAACCAGAAAAGTGCACTAAAAGAAATAAGCTTGCGCTTTGAAATACAAAGACTTGGGCAATATTATTAAGGCACAATTAAAGAGCTAAACACAGATTTAATTTTAAATTAAAATTGATTTATAAATGTACCTTCAGGCTGGGGAAAATTATTTTACAATGCGTGGAAAAAGTATGACTAGTTAATCACCCTATAACAGTGATGCGCCAATTCAGTATAAAATAACAATCCTCGAGCCGAAACTTTTCTCGACTGTGAGTGCAAGTCCCCGAACAATGGCAGGGCCAAACCCATGCCAACGGCAGGATGACAGAGAAACAAATAAACGACGAGAGGATCCTGTACCTGCTGTAGTTCTGATCGTAATACTCTTTGTTGTTGAAGTCCTTGTTGAAGTCCTTCTTAAAGCGGCCGCCCCTTCCTCTGCCACCCACAAGTGCTCCAGCGCTACCCCCGTATGGGGGGTAGTCTGGCTCGTAGTAGGAGCTGCTCTCATAATCTCGCACATCTTTGAAAGGGCGCTGATACCTGCACAGAGACAACAAAGTTAACATGACTAACGCTCTCCAACATAAAAAAAGTAATTTTGATTTTAAGTAGATTCTACTAAAGGAAAAAACTAATTGATAGTTTAATTTTAACTAAACCGCTTCAGTGGCCGCATCGTCTGAGCATCTCTCTTGCAATAGCTTAGACTGTCGAATGACAGGGAGATCGAGGTCGAATCCCAGTCGGCATACTAAGGGTGGTTTTTCCTAAATGGTTGTCCACTCCCCCTCCACAAATGTGGGTATACTTGCTTTCAATTCAACCTTCCTGATCCCTAACACATTAGTTTCAAAAGCACATATGCATAAACCCAAACAGGAAGTAAATAAAAAAGAAAAGAAAGAAATTAATTATTTTCAAGTATCTGTATTTGCTTAGCAGGAGAGGGGAAAATGTTTAGGAAAAGTCCATCCTCAGTACAACTAGACAGGATTCAAGCCCCAACAACCTCTATGTCAGCAGAAAATCAGACAGTACACTGACACATTTAGCTGCATGCGACACTACTGAGGAATACAATCAATGTAGCTTGTGTGAATAATGTAAAAATACTCATTTATGTCTATTACCTTGTAGGGGATCGAATGGGAGACCTGTAGCGTGTGCCACCTTTTCGTCTAGGAGAAAAGTCTCTGTCTCTAGGTGAATGCGGCCGAAGGGTTGGTGAACGAGAAAATGAACGTGAGCGTGACCTAAAAAGAACAACACAAAAGGTTGGGTTTTTTTTCCATGTAGGCATGCTATTATGGAGCGAATGATGTTTGCATCGTCTACCTAGAGGTGCTCGGGGTGGCCCTGCAGACTGGTATGACTCTGTTTGACTACTTTCATTACAAGTAGTACACAGGGCTGGGCCGAAAGCCCATGCCACGAGCTTGCTCATGGCGAAGAACCCAGAAATGGGTTGGACTCTGTGGGGCAGTGAATTTAATTGCCAACGAGTGGTAGCGTTGGCAGCACGGTGGGGTCCTAACCTTTGGGTTCGGGCTCCTGGGATTCTGGGCCCTGCCGTTCATGCAGTGAGCCATTTAAGAGCTCCAGTGCTAACCTGGGCAGTCAATAATGCATGGGCTAGAACATGGGCGCCTCAACTTGTATGCACGATTAGTGGGGAATTACTTTCCCACGCGCAATGGGCGTAATCCAATTTCCCTATACACAGGAAAGAGTGGAGAACGTAAGGTCGCTTATGTTAGTGAAAGTAAATAGCTTCGGTTACCACCCTGGATAGGTGGAAGGCACGTAGTTCCCCAGCCTCAGTCCAATCAGTGAGTTAACTAGAAGGGGAAGAGGAATTAATTCTCGCCTCCTTGGATTTCCGGCCTGATCCGGTTCATTCCACACTTTGGGGTGCGGAGGTTGGAGCTTTTAAGTATTTTTTTATCTTGTCATTTTTATTTCTTTTTTGGGGGGAAATGGTTTTAAATTAAGTTTCAGTCAACCTATACTGTTGTAAAGGAATGTATGCAATGAAGGGATGTCATTGAGAAAAGTCCAAGTCAGATATGTTGGCTTGTCAAAGAGGATTATAGTTGTCAATGTAATTTCGTGTCCGGCAGAAGAGGAGATAACGCCTCCCGTGTGGCTCACCAGTTGTAGAAACAATAATTCTAGATCTGAATAGCTCATTTTCTCGTTGTTCTTTGGTCGGAGAAAAGAAATGAATCAAGTGGCAAGGCAAATAACAATTGATAAAAACAGAACCCAAAATCATTCAAGAAAATGTAATTTGAATTTCATCACCATAATATGGCGCACAAAAAGGTATTTTGAAAAGTAAACCAGAACAACCATGTCTATAGGTGTAGGTGCAATATTAATACCATCTAGTAAGTCTAGGTCAAACATTTTAGCTCAAGGAAAAATATCTAGGAAAGTGACTTATATCTGGAGTGGTCTGACTTTCATTTGTTTTCATAGAGGCTTGGACAGTGGAGCAAGAAAATCATACATCGGCTGTCAACCAAGCAAATTTTCCAAGAATTCCACACGACAAACCTCCACACACAATTGCATTCCAAGCCCCTCCCTCAGACCCAAAGTCTATTTCAACCACAGCTTCATACTAGTAGTTAGTTCACCAAGTATCAGTTAATAGAGTGCAAGTGATAGAGAGACAATAAGTGTTTTGTAAAAATTGCATCAGTGCCATCCTCACTGTCGGTGAAGATATGTTCATGGATAAAAATGCATGAAGTTTTTACAACTGATGGGAAGAATGTTGTTTGCCAAGTATGTGACAAGAAGACAAGCTGTTCCATGAAGTCACAGTTAGAACAACAATTAAAAAGGGTTCTTCCCACCCGTAAAAAGCAGCTACAGTCTTCTAAGAAGCAAGTTTTGCTCATTCAGATGAGGCAGGGACCTTCCTCTTTGAAAAATGAATTCTTTAAAAAAAAACTGTGCAGCGCAATGGTAGCAGCTAATATTCCACGGTCCAAACTCCAAGTTCTACAGTTTCAAACAATCTTGGAGAATAATTTCAAGAGAAATGTTCCAGATGAATCTGTCCACACTCAGAAAAAAACAACCTACATCTCTGTCAAGAAGAAGTGATGGAAAACATACGAAACGAAACTGGTGAATCTAATGTTTATGTTGCTGTTGATGAAACAACAGATGCCTTGGATCGCTACATAGTCAATCTCATGGATTCTGAAGCCCCATCAAAACCGTTTCTGATCTACTCAAAGGCGCTAGAGCAAACGAATCAGAGTATGATTGCAAGGTTCGTCAATGATGGACTGAAAGTGCTATGGCCGAGGGGTGTGTGTGAGGAGAAAGTGTTAGTCATGTACTCAGACGACGACGCCTAAATGATAAATGATGCAACGTCTTTCAAAGTCTTCCACACAAAACTGATTCATTTCACGTGTTTGGCCCATGCATTACAGCATATTGCCGAAGAAGTAATAGGTAGTTTTCCCAATGTAAATAAGCTGATATCGACAGCTAAAATAGTATACATAAAAGCACTGCAAATAATTCAGGTTTATAGAGATA
Organism: Timema poppense; assembly: GCA_902141375.1. NCBI lineage: Eukaryota > Metazoa > Arthropoda > Insecta > Phasmatodea > Timematidae > Timema > Timema poppense. Next base: position 15,517 of record CABFOV010001402.1, read on the forward strand.
ATCTCCCACAAGTGACTGTACAAGGTGAGATACGTGGGTAGAAGCAGGGAACTTTCATTGTGATCAATCCGGAGAAGTCCATTCAGTAGTGAATATGTTCCAATCAAAATCAGCCATTTCCATGCGTGAATCTCAAGATGCCTTACAAAACTCGAAAGTACAGGTATTAATTAGGTTTGGAATATAGCCTTTTGTAGAATATATTTAATACCTAAAGCTACATACTTATTTAGAGTATAATATTTTTAATCAACATCTTTTTTTTTTAATATTTGAACTTCGATTTGGCTTTAGGAATCTCTCATATTATTTGATTCAACTTTATTTTGAATTGAATATAAGTGGACTTCGTACACTTATATTATTCATATTACTATGCCACAGGTGTATTAGATTATTTTTTTTACCATTTTTAGCTGAAAAATGTCTTTCATTTACAAACTTTTAATCCTGATCTTTAAATTTTTATTTAAAGACATTCAATCATTTCATCTACCACAAGTAGGTATCCATATTTATAATTCATTAAGCACTTATTTGGGTTTAAATTAGGAGGGATAGCCTGTACACTTACCAGTATCACCAAGGTAAGTGTGCTGGGTATCCCTCCTAATTTAAAACATTTGTAATCCTAAGGATTTGATTGAAACAATCTACCGCACTTCAACCAACCTGCTGATGGTGAATGATCGACTTCTTGACCTTGAGCGGCTCTTGGTCCTCGACCGTTTGCGGGGGCTCCTAGTGCGAGAGCGTGGCGTGCGCGACCTCGATCTGCTGCGTGACCTAGACCTTGACACACTCCTGGAGTGAGTGTAGGATCTCGAAGATCGAGAGCCGCTCCGACTGCGCGAGCGAGAATAGGAGCGAGACCGGCGAGCTCGGCGGAGTTTGCGGTCCCGGCTATCTTTTTCCCGCAGCATGCGCTGGAATGCTTCCAGTGGGTCATCGATTGTCCTGCAGACATAAGAAATATGTTTGTAAATTATTCACTTAGGTCTAAGTAAATAGCATGAATAATACATTCTTACATTTAAAAAAAAATTCCTCATATAAGTTGGTAAACTGGCTGCTGCATTAAGAAATAAAAACCTTTTTATAGATCAAAGTAAAATATACTTTGGTGTTGGTAAAAATATATATACATATTAGAGATGCGTAAAATCCATTATTTTACTTAATTTTTAAATATGAATCCCCAATCTTGAATTTTAATCTTAAAATACTCAATAAATATCATCAACACCAACTATTTTCGGTTTGTTACCGGGCTTGATCTGTGAAATGCCCTCATCTTTCTCTGTCCTTCCCCCATTCTTACTCTCACTTGCACACTTTTATATTATCATTATATTGCATCTCAATTTTGTTTTGCCTTGCGGTCTTTTCCCTACATGCTTCATCATTATCAATCTCATTGGAATGCTTTCCTTTTCCATCCTCGTTACATGTCCATACCATCAGTTTCTTGCTTCCACTACTATCTCATGTACCCTCTCCAACTCTTTTCCTGGACAAATTAATTGTTAATCATGTTCTTTTGTGGATATTATTTCGGTGTGTGAGCGTGTTATCCTTGGAAAATAAATGGTTTTTTAGTGATCTTTGAATAATTATTTATCTAATATAACATAAAGCACGTGATAAAAAAATAGCAAGTGTTTTTCAGTGGCCAGTATACATTATTGAAAATTTAAGTGTATCAAGACTATAAAATAAATCTTTTAACCCCAAGATTATGTTGTGTTGCCCTCTGTGCTAGACCTCATAAATTCGTGAAAATCTATATATTTTTAACTTTATATCTATATAGTTTTAACTTTATTAGCACTTCTTACTTTAAACTACTTTAGAATGTTTTTTAATATGAATTATTATTATTATTATCATCATCATCATCACCGCTTCTTACTACCCATTCGGTGAATACACACGCTAATGTGTAATGGTAGGGTGATTGTGAGATGAAATGGAGGACATACAGTTTAGTCTTGTCAGAGGTGAAGGAAGGGTTTGGTAATCAGATAAATCTGTGCCGGGACCGAAGATCAAACTCTGGACCCCCAGCACAGAAGTCTGACACCTTACCCCTACACCACCAGGTCACCTAAAGAGAGGCGGTTTTCATTAGTCCTACTTTCATGTATATTCTTAGACACCTTACACCTAGACCGACAGGTCACCAATATGTTGTAATACTGTTAAAAAGGTTTATGAGTGTTTTTTGCCCTATGTGTAATACTACACATTCAGATTTTTCACATCTATAATTTTGTTAATAATAATATTAACAAAAAATTATGGGAAAAAGATTTTTTTTAATTAAAAATTATTTATTTATAATAATAAAAACTAATATGAGACTAAATGCTAAATTCTTTAAAAAAATTATATTCTAGAAAAAACTAATAATCAATACTAGGCCATCAACATATCAAGGTCAACAATAAATAAAACAGTCATATAGGTTTCTTGTCTAGACCTAAAATTTGACCTTCAGAAGTGCTAAGCTAAATACATGTTTTTGCTGATCATATGCTTCAGCGTAGGGATACATAATTTGGTCTTTAGACTTTTCAGAGCTGTCAGCTGTCGGTCAGCACCAAAGAAGCGATGGGGGGACTGTAAGTCTTTAATCTATAGGGTAATAGAAAATATTTTCGTGTTCATTCCAGTACGCACCAAATTTAAGTACTAATATAGGTTTCATCAATATCTCAGTTACTTGGGAAACCCCCTTTACATATCATGTGTGACAGCGCAGAATAAAAAGGCCTGTCAACTTAATTTTTCTACTACTAAGTACAAAGCTTTCCCCACTTAACTTACCCACTCTGATTGCCATTGTGAACCCCCCGACTCAAGCCAGGGGGCGGGGGTTGATGGTGAAGATGACTGCCTCTATACCCACCTGAAACACACGGCAACCAAAATAAATACACAGTTCAAAAATCTGTGCCCAATCTTAAAGTGGAAAATTTTACAGATAGAACCGTCAGCCACACGGTTGGCAATTCTGAATTTACCGAGAGAAGGGGAAAGCTCAATTTTAAGCAAGTTTTTAAATTGTGGTTTTTGGGGATGTGGAAGCACTAGTTCTTTGCATTCAGGCTGATTTCGAGCGATGTTTCCATGAAGGTATCGAGTATTGAGTAGTCATGTATTAACAGTGACAAAAAAATGGATTTTAATTAAATATGACATATATTTTAAAGAAAATATTGTTTTAAAATCTAAAATAAATTATTTTTGTATCATTAAAAAAATACAGCTATAATAATAATAAATGAATCAAGGGATTAATTTTCAAATATGCTGTGATATAAAACAAAAATTGAATGCACACAATTATAAAATTTGCATTTGAATCGGATTTTTTTAGTTTACATAACAACCAAAACCTCACTCAACACTTGTACAAATATTTAATTTATGTTTGAAAAAATTACAAAGTAAAAATAAATGAATTTTTAAGTGTGCATATTTTTATCATTTAAATTTATTGATCAAACCTATAACTGCAACAGAATCAAAAGTTTTTGACCCGCTTCCTAACTCTATTAAAAAATATTTTTGACTCCCCCTCCCCCTCAACTTAAATGAAACTATTAAATTTTTTAACAAAAAAAAAATTGTACCAAAGTGATAATTTAAATTAAACATTGAAAACAGAATAGAAGGGCAAGGCCTACAAATAGATGAGAAGCAGATGAACTGTGTGTAGAAAAAGCTTGAGTCTCGAACCTGCGTTATTACGTTCAAAAAGAAGTAACAGTTTGGAGTGTTGTATCACTAAATAAATGATTTTCTAGTTTTTAAATAAAGGTTTTAATTTTTTTCTCTTATCAACTCTAAATTTAAATTTTCCATTTATTTGTCTGCTCAGTTTTTTGGTCTTTTAGGGCAATCTTTTGCTTCATTAATCCATATTAACCCTTTGGATGACCCAATTAATCTGAATTCGAGAGGTTTTATTGTACTTTGTTTAGAAACAGATATTGAAACTCACCATGCAGCATCCTTCCCCTGCCTCTGTAGCCTCGATAACCACCGCGGTAGCCCCCGTCACGCTCCATGTCAGAGAAATGGGGCCTTCCTCCAGTCCCTAAGAGACAGGAGAACATCTATGGGTGAAGAACTCTCATAAACTAACTGGTGCAGTAAATATTACCAGCCCGAACTAGAGTTTCACCCTGGTTAGTAGCTATGCATACTGCTTGGCAGTTAGACTATTTTAAAAGTTATAATTGTGATATAATGTCACTTTTTTATTACATAATATTAATAGGGATGGGATTGTCCCTCATCCTTTCACCATTCTTCTCCTTCCACTTGAGCACTTTCTGCTATGTGCTCCTCCCATCTCTTTGTTGGTCTTTCATGTGGTATTTTCCCTACATACTTCATCTCCATCATTGTCTATGATTTTATCTCCTTTTCCATCCTCATAACATGTTCATACCATCTCAGTCTTTCTTCCTCTACTGACTCATGCCCTACTCCAACATCCTCATAACATGTTCATACCATCCGAGCCTTGCTTCCTCTACTGACTCATGCCCTACTCCAACATCCTCATTACATGTTCATACCATCCGAGCCTTGCTTCCTCTCTGACTCATGCCCTACTCCAACATCCTCATTATATGCCCATACCACCTTAAGTCTTGTTTCTTCTACTATATCATGTACTCCCTGTACCCTTACTCTTTCCTGAATAACTTCATCCCTTATCTTGTTTCTCCTCGTGATAGCTAACATGCTCCTCAAAACACTTCATTCTTATGGCCTCCACTTTCCGAGTCTACCTTACATTAAATGTTCATGTTTCTGCTGCTTATGTGAAAATAATTTCAAAGTCCGCCCTGTTCAACACTCCCTTCCTTACACTTCAAGGTCACTTTTCTCTTCTCTTTGTAAATGTATACAAAAGAATCATATTATTCAACTTATTTCATACGGTTATTTATTAAACAATCTCTATACTGGGTTATATTAGCAAAAAACTAATAAAAATAGCTCATTTCAAAAAAAGGAAACCATAATAAGGATACAACCAAAATAGTATAATGAATCCCAAGAACTCACCTGGATCGTGGTGGTAGCCTGTTTGGCTGTGTTCGTATTGGCGAGGGACATAGCTCCTGCAAACAAACAAGAACAATGAAGTAAAGTATGATATGGGTCAATGGTGATATAAGATTAAATGATACAGTCTACCTTAATAAGACCCGTCCATACAAACTACAGATGAGATGCCCAATTCCTCGAATCCTATGGCATTTGAAAACATCGTGATTCATAAAAAAAATTGAAAATGTATCTCAAATACTAATATGAAGTCCTTAACATCAAATAACATTTTTAAGCAATTGGTAAAAGTAATTATATACTTGTTTGGTTAGCAAAAGGATAAAATTGCATCAATATAATAAATTTATTAAAAAAATGTTTTCTTTTTTATGATGTAATAGGCATAAACAAAATAGCATTTGTCAGTGGCACTGACCCTTAAACAAGTTTTTTTAAATCTACTTTTAAATATTTTCACCTTAACTAACGTATATTTTTATTAAATTGGAGGATCCTAATTTTAGATCTTAGATTTGAAAGAAAATTTAATATTTGGTTTCAAGAAATATTGGAATCAACCCATCTCTAAGACGAATGATAAAAATTTGACAGGATCTTAGAAAGAAAAATAAATTATTACAAGAAAAAATTAGTCGAAAATTTGTAAAGCTGGTAAATCTTACAAAATCATATTAACTGTATGATATTGCCAATTACTATGTGAAGTAGGTGACCTAGCGGACTAGGGGTAAGGTGTCAGACTTCTGTGATGGGGGTCTGGGTTCAATCCACGGTCCCAGCACGGATTTATCTGATTACCAAACCTTTCCTTCACCTCTGACAAGACATGTATTAATCACAACTTGTGAATGTGAGAAATTCCAGGCCTCCACCATGGTTCGGATTCCACGTTAAACTGTAGGTCCTTCATTTCATCTTACAATCACCCTACCATTACACATTAGCATGTGTACAACCCGAACGGGTAGTAAGACGCAGTGGTGGTGATGATGATGATGATGATGATGATGATGATGATGATGATATGTACAGTAAAGGTACAAAAATATTAATAGAATTATTTTAAAGATCTACTTTTCCCCTCAATGGAAAAAATTACTAATGAAAACAAATGTTTATTATCTCCATAATCTCAACGCTCATAAAAGATGCATAATGAACTGGTCTAGCATCTTAATGTACAAATATTAATTGTTCTTTTGTAAAAAAAATATATATATATAAATAGAGTTGGGTTGAATCCACTATTTTACGAATCCGAATTTCCAATTTAACTTAGAATTCCGAATCTGGAATCAGATTTTGAATCTTGAAAGAAATTAATAATATAAGAGGAAATATAAAATACAAACAGTAACAAAATACACTCATTCTTTATTATAATCCATTCAGTTAAGTGTTAAATTACTGGTCTGGTGTCTAGTTCTTAAGTTCATCCTATAATTATAATTTGTTCTGGACCACGAATAAGCAGTAGAAGAGCCTTAAAACACATTTCACTTGAAAAGTTGGAGAGAGAGAGAAAAAAAAAACTCTTGGAATTTTCGTCTCAAATCTGAAATTTTCTAGAATCTCGAATATCCTTAAGGATTTGATGGCCTATCCCAAATATAAAGTAATCAATACTAGTGATGTAAAAAAAACTGCATATAATAGGGAAAATTCAATCAAGTTTGTAGCTTTGTAACAACGTGATATGACATCTAAACTCAACTCACATGTAGAGATAGGGAAGCTCTTAAAGCTAGCGTCTCAGTAACCTACACCATAGCAGTGCTAAACAGTAGGGGTGTACAAACCTTAAACAAGCTTTGCCTTTGCTTTAGAAATACAATGTGACTCAAAAGTCAGTTTCCCCTTGTCGTCGTCGTTGTTGTAGTAGGGTAAAGTGACTTTTTGCACCATCCTGTATATAAGATTTGACTTGGCTCCAAAAAACTAATTCTATCTTTGATAATAAAAGCTAAGATAAACAATAAAATTATGTTATTGCCATTCTGTGGTGTCATGTACACTTTGTTTACCCTTAACGTCTTACTTTGACCGTTTCAACTATGGCCATACCATAGTGTAACCCATTAAGGTTAACGATAAGTACATTAGGAAATAATGGTCATGAGGAGGAGGGGAGGGGGAGCAAGAAAGGTGATTGAATTACATATTATGTTAGTAACTTGATTTATCAACCTTAGGATCAACTATTTAAAAATATATTTGCAATAAAACCTTTTTCATATTATATGTATTGTTTAAAACAATTAACAAACTAAACAAACTATTCAAGATGTTAAACTCGATTCTTAATTATATCGAGACTAACAAGGATTATTCCTACTATCACAACTTTCCATTCATTCTTATCTTTCATATTCTAATTTAAAGTAATGGTATTCAAACAAAACAAATATTGAAATGATCATCATTTTTATATTTCCTATCGTTTCCAAATTTAAATTTTTATTTTTATTTTTAGGTATAATTTTCTATTCATGTATTCAGCCATTTTGTTTTATTTAATATAAATACTCTTTACATAATTCTATTTGGTAACCACACCACACTAGTGCTGTGTGGGCTGTGTTTGTTTCATTGTTCATAATCCTAATATAAATTGCACTAAATATGTATTTAAAGAATAATTGAATAATTGTCGAGTTAGATACAGTAAGCACCGCTTATTGTGATCACAGACAATGTTACCAAACAGTTATTGTTATTAAAGTTTCTTGTAGACCTGATCATTTGTATACTTAAAACATATGAAATTCTTCGTTGTTATTTTTTTGTAATTTAGGGCTACCAACATGAACATTTATAAAAGCTTAAAATTAGGAAACCCCCATAGCCTTACTGTTTTATAATGTCTACTGCAATACAAAACACGGCCTTTTGAATGTAGGTTAATAGGCTGTTACAGTCTGAGTGTAGTGGAGAGAATGTGCCTTTTTGTTGAATGTTTGAGTCATAGATATGGAATGTATGAGTCATAGTCTAGACAACTCCCCCTCCCTGCGGTGCACACTTTTCTTATGTTTTGTTGTTTTTTTAACATAAAAATGTAATTTGTCACAGATTAAAGGACAAACAAGGTAGAATTAATACTGTAGTTTCGTCTTGTTGTTGTTTATAACAAAGCATCTGTATTTAATGTGGCATCGTTTATTATTATCAATCGACTATTTTTATCAATTCCTTTCGGTCCCAATGGGATCACATTAAGCGGTGCCCACTGTATAGTAAATAAATATAAATTAAAAAGTGTTTTAAAGAAACAAAATTATATTTGAATAAATATCTGTAGAATTTACGTCCCAGAAAAGCATGGCGTAATAGACATTGCAGTAGTTAATTGGTCATAATTTCAATGATATACTAAATTTGCCAAGCAATAGTCACATACATAATAAATAGTAGCCTAAAAGAAGGGCATGCATGCGCATACACTATAATATTATGGTTTTTTTTTCATTATTAATTTTCTTATGTTTAGTTATGCATGTTCATGCAACAATAGTGCACTTTATTGTGTTAAAGAGCACCATCTGTTGTGGTGATTATAAATGATTTCAATATAAGTCTTACTATATCTTCAGTCCTCAAAGTTGACAAGTTTGTTAAGTATTTTACAAGGGTGCAGTTATAAGTTATACAAAAGTTTTGTTAAGGATGTTTTTAGGGAAAAAGTGTTGATTATTTTCCAGTCAATATGGTAATAATGAATAAGCAACTGCATCTCAAAAGAATTATTATTAGAAATATGCGAACATATTAACATATTTTTGGCCCAATGTGAAATTTAAAACTGTATAAAACCTTATTGATTTTTTTTTCTATTTTGGTTTGATTTGAGTTATCGAATAAAATAAAATTCAAATTGGTATTGTTTTACTGCAGTCTATATNAATTGCAATTGTTAAAAAAAAACGATTAAAAAAGAAATTTTAATTTTAAGAATTTTACTAAGAATCGAGACATCTTAAAAACAACAACTTTGCTATGGCTTCAAGAATATTTTATATATTTAATTTGACTTCACTATGAACTGAAAAAAGTAGAATTCCCATTCGCGAGGGTTAGTAAGCTTTCCTTATTTTAAAATTTGACTTTTCCATGTTTTCAAAACCAGAAAATATGCATTATCGCAGTCTTTACTTACAAAGATTTAAATAATAAATACATATTTATCTGTACAATTTTAAAATTATTAAAGACAAAAATTTCACAAATAACACAAAATTGCTTAGAGATAAACGTAATAGCTTACACTGTGTTGCATACAATATGCTACCTATTTCTTTGAGAACTAATGCAAACAAATCTAATAATTCTAGCGACTTAAAATTCCCTGATTTATACCTACCACGCTAGCCTCCATAAATTCTCCGAGTGTGCATCAACCCTGATTGAGAAAGAATAAAAAGAGAATATTCAAAGGTAAAAGGAAGCAGAGATCAAGTTTTAAAGGAACTTAAAGTGGATCAAATAATATATGACGTTTTCTTTTCTTTTTTTTTAGCAACGTGCCTTACTTCCCATTCAGGTTATTTGCCTATATGAGGTATTAAGAAAACAGCAAGACAAGTGGAGACGAGTAGTAAGAAAGGTTCAGAGGCTAGACCAACATGAAGGAAAAGCCAAACAAGACAAAGATGGAACTAGACCAATAGGTGGACCAAAGGGAAAACATCAAGCGAATATAACGAATTTCAAATTGTACCCAAATTTTCTTAAAACTTGACATATTATGACAGTTTGAAAAGTTACACATCTACTATCACATTTACAGACGTCAAGTCGGGTGATATGCACTTTTCACGCTTGATATATATTATAAATACTAGAGATGGGACGCTCAAATACTCGAATCCTACGGTATTCGAGAGATTTGAGATTTGCAAAAGTCTTAGAAAAGTATCTTTAATACAATTACGAAGACTGTGACTTCAAATAACAGTATTAAGCAATTGGTAAAATAAATTAGAGTTTGCTTCCGATTATCCGTAGTAATGGAGGAGACGAGTGCCGCGGATAACCGAAAACGCTGGATAATTTGCTTTGGTAGTAAAACAAAAGCTTGTAGCACATTCATTTCAAACTAGTACTCACCTATTGTGACTATGCCAATGAACATACATATTTCGCACACTAAGATAAAATAAACACTTTAAATCAATCAATGTATAGTATATTCACGAACACATCACTTAAAACATCAGCTTGTCATAAACTTTTTGCCTCTATGTTTACTATCTCTTCATTAGGGATATTGAGTACAACAATTGGTAGCTCTGTATTCTCTATCAAAGTGGTGTTTTACAAAAAGTATCTCCTGCTGTTGATGATGCCGTGGATAAGCCGCAAAGTGGATAATCCGCCTGCAAATAATTGAGAGATTTACTGTATATAGGGGTCGTGAAGTTGTGAGAACAGCAAAATCACACAAAAGGACAAAATTGTATTAATATAATTGATTTACTAAAAAGTAATCTCTCTGTAGTTTTTATGATGTAATAAACATGACAAACAAAATAACATTTGTCAGTGGCACCAAGCCTTGAACAGGTTTTTTGATTGAATTTTAAATATTTTCACTTTAACTAGAATTATATACTTTCAAATATTCGAAGATTTGAACTTGAATTCTAGACTTGAATGAAAATTTAAGATTCGGATTTGAGAAGTATGGGATTTTACCCAATTCTAATAAATATCTAAAATAACACTAATGATATATTAAAATATTATCAAGTTTGACCAAAAGAATATGTTTGTATTTTCTAAAAGGTGCTCCAAATGTCCCTTTGTAACAAAATCCAGATATACAAGAAACTTTTCAACAGATGCTGGGTTTATCCAATGTAAAGAGAATAGATAGGTAGCGCCATTTGAAGGAATTTGATGATGTCATCGCTTACGTCAGCCACGAGCCTACGTCACCCAGTACACATCAGTTGTGCAGTCCATGTGTTTCGGGCGGTTCTTTCATTTATCTTTATAATTATTTATTTATTTGTGTTTGCCTAGTAGTATTTTTTCGTGTACAGTTAGTTAAATTATTATGTTTACCACTCGAGTATCTGTTTTAATAGGCTACTATAAAATATAGTAGTGATGTTCTCATTAATGATTTAGACATTTTATTTAATACATTTATTTAATATTAGTAACTATAATACTAAATATGTATGCTAAATATAATATGTAGGTGTATTGTTTTCTCGAGCTGTTTATTATAATATAATAGTTTTTCTTTTATATAATACTAGCTGACCCGGCAAACGTTGTTTTGCCATATAAATAATTTTTAAGTAATTTCTAGTGTAGACAAAAAATAGCTTACTTATTGTAAGTGTGTAGGAATGTGGTATATGCGTGAAATAGGCATGGAGCGCTGTGAACGATGAGGGAATATAAAAATAACAAAAGGCAAACATTATTTTTAAGTTATTATAATTTATTCCTTAAAATTATATATCATTAATTAAT